>JAPDSC010089574.1:540546-583365 GCA_026290005.1 Latrodectus geometricus | reverse complement strand
ATATATATATATATATATATATATATATATATATATATATATATATAACATAATGCATATACATACATATATATATATAGTTATCTGTATTTTCATACATGTACATAACATACATACGCATGTGTACTTTTATAATTCATGTTATTAAAATGGCTGATGTGAAGTATTTGAAGCAATTTCTTCAATTTCTTGCAGTGTGATTAATTCAAAATAAGATTTAAATGAACATATGTAATCAATGGACACAACTATAGTTCTAAAGTGCTCAAATTGTAATTCTAGAATTGGTACTGAGAAAATTTAAATGTACATACCGAACTGCAGAGGAAAAGTGCTTAAAATTTAGTTTGTAATGAAAAATTTAGATTAATTTACTCATATAGAAATTACTCTACAAGACATGAAATTAAATTTTCAAAAAAGATCGAAGAAAGTTTTTCTAATGGAATTAATACAGCAACATACAGAAAAATGAATATAAAGTACTTGAAGAAATATCAACTCCTTTGCAGTTTTTGTCATACAGAAGTGGTTTATGAGTACAGCTATTGAAGAAACAGTTTAATATGGCAATTTGCAGTAGGTGCACCAAACTCTGATTTTCTGACAACTTTAAGAAAAGTTTATTCTTCTATAAGACGAATAATCTTCACAACGAAAAAAGATTTCCTACTGAGATTTTAAAATGGAGGAAGAAGCCATCTATGATATAGATGCATTATATATTTCTCTAAGGCTTACATCTACGGTGCATTCTCCATACATGTAAGGGTTAGCAAAATAGGTGAATGTTTATCTAAGAATTTATAAATTATCTGGTCACTTATTTCTTCAAACTATGCAAATCTCTTCCAAATTATTTATTGACCATAATGAACTCATCGCAGAGCTGAAACTGCTAGAAATATATGGAAATGCTTTAAAATAATGAAAGATATGGAACTAACGCGCGCGAGCGCCCTCGAATGGGGGCGGGATCTCCTTAACAACATTGAAAATAAATGATGAGAACCATAAAGGTTTTCTAGTGGTAGTCCTTCTTTAAAGCTAAGGGTATGTGATAATAACACTACCTTTTACCAATATATTTGGAAATGTTGAAAATAATTTGTTGTGGACATGGCGTGTCAAACATACATGAAATATTAATTTGAAAGATAAAATCAAAAAAGAATCTCGTGATATTGTATTTAAAGTACTAACTACCAAACATCGAGAATAAAGTGTAAATAAATTTTTGCAAATTTCTGAATTATTTGTACAAAAACTTTCAGCAAAGCAAGAAACCATATTTTTGATGAATATTTCAAAATTTTATACAAGAACAGAACTCAGCATTTGGTCATTCTGTTTTCATTTTATTACAAAAGAAAGCAGAAATATGAAGCATGAACAATGGCACCATGATATAAAATATGAAGAAGCATGGGAAAAGTATTGTAAAGGTTATATATTTTCTTGGCATTTCTTTTAAATACGGCTGATAAAATATTGATTGGTTGCAGATTTCCGTATAATGTTGTATATTGCTATACATCAATTAGTCCTAAAACGTAAAAGGTTGAATTTGCCAAAAGAAAGCATCATTGAAAGGAAACCAGATGAATTCTGTGATGTGATTTCAATTTAAGCTCATGCTTCGAGCTAAAATTTAGATACATATATGTATTATAACAAACAATTTGTATTTGCATTATTCGATACCATGATTGCTATACATTTTCTCCCACGCAAGTTTGTAGCGATACTTGCCATAAGACTTTTGGCAATTTAATAAAGCTTAGCCTAGACAAATTTATTGGAATTTAAAATCAATTCAATTTAAGTTTTCAAGTGAAGAAAATCCATGGTTACACCCAATAGACAAAGGGGACCTACTACACCTACTCCACTGTGGTGTAAGTGTTTAGCTGAGAAGTGTCTTGTCGAGAACCAGAAGTATTCTGTAAAAACTTTACGGAGCATTTCAGCTGGGATAGGTGAAAATACAAGAGTATTCCACACTTTATCAGTTAAAAGTATATATTTTTTGTTAAGAGTGTTCTTTTTTTTTCTTTTCATCAGAAAAATTATGCAAATAATAAGTAACAAACGTTAATTAAAATATTATTCCCTTTCAACTTTTAAAGAATAATTGATATTAATCAAAATAATTATATAATCTTAATTTTGTTGAGAGTATAAAGATGTGTTTTATTAAGGAATATATATAAACTCCCTAACACATGCACACGTCATTTAGCTTGTGAAATTATAAATGTATTTTTAGGGTAGTTAACTATAACATAAGGCTTATAAAAATTATCTTTATATGACTATCTATATATCTATAAATCTACATTTTTTACCTGAAACTATAAAAAAAATGGTTAATTTTTGTTATTACATTTTTTCATAAAAGCTGAAAACAAATATTTATGCTTACTGTAAAGATTATATTAGTAAAAAGAAACATATAAAATACTTTATACATATTCCCTATGCTTCTATCATATCATTTATTTAAATAATTATCTAAGCCATGAATATGAAGACATCCTCAAAGTATTAAAAATGTAAGATGTTTTAAGGACACACGATGCAACTACATACAATAA
The DNA here is from genome assembly GCA_026290005.1 of Latrodectus geometricus. NCBI lineage: Eukaryota > Metazoa > Arthropoda > Arachnida > Araneae > Theridiidae > Latrodectus > Latrodectus geometricus. The sequence continues at coordinate 580,768 of JAPDSC010089574.1, read as the reverse complement.
AGCGGTGAAAGACTGATTTAGAGTAGAATATATTAGGGCTTTTTTTAACAGTTTTTTCCTTATACACTAACCTTATTTAAAACAGAATAAGTGTCATAAAAGAACAATATTTTAATAAAAATGGATGTTTTTGTTGCGTTCATACAATCATATGGTTATGGAATACATATTTTATAAAACCATTTTTATTAAAAGAAATATAAAATGAGTTTGAGATATTTTAACCATAAAACAAATATAAACATTTTACCATGTTGGACAATATTAATTTCTTTATTTCTTTTTACATTTAATAAATAATATATGTTTATTTTCAGCCGTGCTGAGAATTGGTCTATTTTAAATGCCGTCACTGAAATAATAATTAGCCACAGTAGCACCCGTAAAAAAATTCTTTTGACATTTTAAGGATCAGAGATAAAATATGAAATAAAGTTAGTCTAAGTATTGAACTTTGAAAGAAACACTTTTAATTTTAAACATTTTAGATAATATATATATCACTTATTTTAAAAAATATTTTTCTTCAAGATGTGAGTTATAATTTTATGTATGTATCCCGAAACTTTTATTTAATTAATTTATGAATTAATCTGAATCAAAATATACTTCATAACTAAGAATAGTGAAGCTGTGGCATTATTTTGCTGTGTGTTAAATGATATTAACTCACACTGCTCTAACAAGGTGGTGGATTCTAACGTGCCTAATTCTGAAACCAAAATTGTAATTGTTTATATTATTAATAAATTGATCTAGTCTGTTTTTGATAATATAAAGTCAAACGTTTAATGGTTACTGATAAAAGACTAATGGCTACTCTTGGTACCTCAAAAAAAGCAAAGTCTGTCTTTCATGAAAAGTAAACTAATGTCTATTCTTGGTAAAAGGTTAATAGCTACTTTATGCGAAAATACTGAAGTCTTGAATACTGAAGAATTTATGGGTTCTGTGGTATTTTTTCCTACCCTGAAAGATGTATATTACATTTAACAGTACTTAATACTGTATAAACATTACCACTTTGAAGATAAAATATCCTTTTTTTAAAGGTTGTGTTAGATATTTTAATTTAAGATCTATCTTCTCAGCTGGATGTTCAACTCGAGATCTGGAGAACTTTCCAGTTCCAATCCTGGAATCAATTATCAATGGAAACAGCTAGAAATCCGTTCGAATGGCAGGGCATGTTGAACAGATGCTGTAAACTTTACACCATGAACAGAAATCTTATCTAGATTAATCTTCGAAAGAGTAAAATGGTTTCGAAACAATATACACTCAGAGAAAAGAATTTGAGGGTAGTATCACAGAGTAATCAACAATGAAGAAGCAAAAACAGATGCCTAATATCTGATTAACCTGAAAAGTTACATGTACTACAAAATTTAATAATTCCAAATATATTTCTTATGATTTTTGTCTCTCTTAAATAGATCGATATCATGCAAAGAAATGTTTCAAGGCATGAAATTTCTTCTGAAGTTTCTTCTCAGCTACTTTCTATATAATAATTAATTATGTCAAATGAAGATTTATACTGGATTAAGCATAAAGAGTCTTTTTTAATGAAATGGAAAATTAAATATTTATGGACGTTAGTAAATTACGAATATTCACATTGATTAATTAAAAATTGATTAAAAACTAATGATTCAATAAACATTTTTCCACATTGCAAAACTAAATGATATTCGTTATAAGCAAAACATGAAGTTGTTTAATCGTGAAATAAATTATAAACATCAAGTTTTATGTATTATTTTGGTATACTTTAAGTAAAAAATAAATCATACTTCTAATATCACATTGAATTTATATACACAAAAGATGAATTAATACTTTAACTATATTTCTAAAACAACAGAAGCAATTAAGTCATTATAGTTTCTGAAAGAAAATATTCAATAAATCCACATGTTTAACTTGAAAATGCAATTGTCAGTCAATTTGAAACTCCAAACGCTGAATCTTAGCCAAGAATCTGTTACACAATGCTCATGTGTTACCATATGACTAGCTGACTTTAGCAATTTCGTTTCTATACACAAGTGAAAAACTGACTTCGCCTTTCAAAAAGGACTACATCCAATCGCTGTTTCCGATGCTACGATGAAAATTCCAGTTATGTGTTATCCAGGAATCCTGTTTTATTTTCAATTCAATGTTAATTTTAAATAAATTTTTAGTAACTTCCAAATGTTTCTTATTCCAAGTAAAAAAAAAAAAAAAAAAAAAAAATAGTTTCTAATTTTTTTTTTTTTTTTTTTTACGTTGGTTACCATGGTGTCCTGAATCAAATAGGCTTGCGAAACTGTTGTTTGAATGTTGAAAACAGTAAATGATATCGAATATTATGGATATGCTAATTATACTATTTAAGATTCTAAAAAGAATCAACGAAATCTAAATAATAATTTCTAGGAAAAGAAAAATAAAATTCCACAATATTTTTATAAAAATATCCAATTTTGTGAAATTGTTATATTCAAACACACACTATGTAGCCAAATGTTTGTTTCAGTTAATTTGAAAGACACTTGATGAATAACTAAAAGGATTGTTTTAATTACAACGCTTCGGAGTAAGTTCTATGTAAACTGTTGGCAGAATTTCACCCTGTTTCTAATACAGCATGGTGAATAGTTCATGCTTAGTCTTCTGTCGTGTAACTGAAACTCATCCCATAAATTTATATCCGTCAGAGCCGACTAGGCAAGACTTCACTATCGTCAAAGCCTTGAAAGTATGATATTGTCTAAACTTTTTTATACGCATCAGAAATAATCAATCCGTCAATTAAAATTAATAGGCCAAGCTTGCCTCAAACCAACAGAAGCAGTCTACAACCATGACTAAACTTTATTGAGACTTCTATTAACTGAAGAGGGTGGAGTAATAAATTTTAAATTTCAATATATGTTCAATTTGTTCTATAAGTTGCTCTAGAATATAAAGTTTAATTTAGGAAGTAGTACTTTAAATATAAGGGTTTTATAAAATATGAAGAAACTGCTTTTTTTTATTCCAAAACATTGAAAAATATTAAAGATGGTTTTTGAAATTCAATGATTTTCAATGTATTTAATTAGGCATTTTAATAAAAATAGTTAATTGAAAGGCTTACTCTGGGCAACAAGTTCCATCCACATGATTGCAAATTGGATTATCGGAGCAGTTGATAACTTTTAGAGGTTTGGAGTTAAAATAGGATGAACTTATATCAGCCTTCTCTTTAAAGCATTCACATCGTCTAATAGCATTCTCACAAGGGGAGCATTCACATTTCTTTTCACAATTCAAACCATAGAAACCGGAAGAACATTCAAATTCACATTTTTTCCCAGTGTAACCTAAAATAAGATATTTAAAAAGTGCTTGAATCTTTAATTAAACATTATAAAAGAATATTTCTTACATTTATATTGAAAAAATTTCGGTTGAAGAATATTTATTAGAAAAAAGTATATTCTTATAGTATTGATTTAAAAAGTTTAATGACTCGAGTAAATATTATCATAAGAAAGATAAATTATTGCTGAATGAGAAATGATACCTGGTGGACACAAACAGGAGCCATTTGGTGAAAGATATCCTTTATTTTCACACTTTAAGGCAGCTAAAATATAAAATAAATAATTGTTTCGTTGGTAGTCATTTTAATTAAATGCTCAACATCAACAATTTTTATAAAGTTTCATTAAGTAATATCACTAAAAAGTGTTTAAATTACTAAAATGCTAGCATAGGATTTATGAAAACAAAGCAAATATCATAAATAAGGGCTTCTGAGAATAAATTTGATGTGAAATTCACCTATATAAATTGAATTTATGTATACTTAATGGTATATATTTCATAGTGATGTCATGTTTATAGCAGAATATGAGATTTTGTGATGAGAAACATCTTATCAGAAAATACGTGTTTATGCAAATACCAAAATAGAAATAGCATACAATCTATGAAGAGTGAAGAATATAAGTTTTTATAAAATACAATAATTGTATTTCATTTGGTTATATAAATAGTTGAACACCTTTTCTAAAATTTACTCCCATTTGTTGAAATTACTCATATAATGAATGAAAGAAGCAAACTTCTTGAATGTGTTGGCTATTAAAACTTCAAAAACATGAAGGAAAGCGAATAAAAAATGATCTATTGTCGTAAACAGTATGGCACGAAGACAAAATGATTGAATTTACAAACAGTTTACGGTTCACAGGAGTGCAAAAGTAGTAGGAATAGTTACCAGCCCAGACTTCTAAAGGGGTTTTTAAGTTTATTAAGCTTCGAATAAAACAGGCTTAGATGACAAAAATGGGCTACTTATTCTATATTGCATCAAACTTATGCCACACTTTATCAACCGTTGTTGCTGGAGAATGGTGACGTACTAGTTTCTCAACAACTTATAACCAGGTGTTTTCAGTTGAGGGGTTAAGAGGCCTAGAGACCATGCAAACCAAGACAACAATCTAAAATTCTCTATACCAAGGAAGATCAGAACACAATATACAGTAGGTGCTCTTACGTTATCTTGATGAAAGGTGGTGTTTTGCCAGTCTTCAAGATGGGTCAAAACAACCAATTTGAAGATGCCAGAAATATATGATAGCCACTAAAAATCAGGTGATAAACGTTCTCTTAGAAGCCTCTAGATTATATATGAAGATCAAAAAATTGCAATGAAAACTTGTTCTCATGAGAAAAAATGACATAGCTGGTCATTCATATATTCAGCTTTGTCGTTGGGTGCACCAGAATTAACCTCTGTCTTAATGCGATGGCTTTATCAAGGAAATCTGAGATATTGTTCTATATTGACAGTCCATGCTGCTCCAAATACTGCCGCAATGTACTTGCAGATACTGGACTTGCCATAAGCAAGCACATTTCCTCGATAACGGTTAGTGAGTAGTCTGTAAAGTTTCCTTTTTATTCCAGTACGTACAAAATTACAACCCACAGTAGGACTTTGAGATTCATCATGGCGTTCATTATGACCCTCAACAACTCATCGATTTCATATTTGCATGATACTAGTTTGATTTCCGTCGGTGCAAGGGCCGTAACACGAAACGATAATCCTCGCTCTATATAGACTATGATCACCACTTTATTGAATTCTAATCATTGTCAGTAAAAGCTTCGAAGCATAGCATGTTATCTTGTGAAAACTCGAACTTTTCAAAATGATTTTCAAATGAGAAACCCCAAGCTCAATTTTTTTTTGCAGTGATTCAGCCATTTGTCCCTCCTCGGCCAAATGTGCCTAAATGATAGTCATTTACATTTTCTCTTTTACCTTTCATGTTATTTGAATGTTCGAAAAAAAGAGATATATTTCTTCTTTCTTTGTAAATTTAATGATCCACAGTGTATTTCTTATAATTTCAGATTCAACGTATATTTCTCCAAAAACACACTATTTCAGGATTTTCTGCTCTTTCATCAGACGAAGTCATTGCTCAAAATTTTTGTTTTTCCCGTTGTGGATATAGCCAACTATATAAAAGAGAGTCATTTTGGATGTGGCAAATATTTAGCTAAAATGTTTTGGAAAACAGCATAAGATGCTTTTAGAAAAGAGTATTTTTACCTTTAATATGTTTGGTCACGCTTTTCTATTCTTGAGAGTTATACGATGTTAGATGATTTGAACTATATGTGAATGTTTTCAAATTAATACATTTATGTTTTAATTTGAAACATAAATGTATTCAAATAATTATTTAAATTCACTGTCGCTATACAATCTTTTTATCTTCTTAATCTACGAGGACAAATTCTAAGGAACCATTCCACAAATATCTTCTGGGGCCCATGAATGATTGAATTAAATGGCAGAGCGCTCATCACTCTAAATATCAGGTCATTTTAAATTTTTTTTTTTTTTTTTACAAAATTTTAATCAGGCTAAGAAAATGCTTTAGCATACTAACCACATTAAAATATTTTATGCATTTAGGCTGATTCTGTTGTAGAGTTATTTTAAGAATGAGATGGCTTTAGATATTTCTAATAAATTGAAATAATAATTAAATAAATTTCAAAATACACACACACACACAGACAGATAGATACAAATTTAATATTTTACTTACTGCAAAAAACACACGCACACACACACACACACACACAGAAATATGAGAAATATGTATTATAATAATATTAGGCTTATCATCATTTAATTAATCAAATATATTTAATCATAAACTATAAGAAATATATGGTTAAAAAATTTCTATAATTAAATACAATTGAGAAATAATAAAATTTAATTACCTCATAAACTAAGATTATTTTTAAAGAAAGACTTAAGGGAATTTTCCATTATACTTTTGATATATAAAAGTATTTTTGTATTTAAAATTTTATCAAAATATAAATCAGTTAAAGATTAGAATCCTAAGATATTTTCTTTAAAATTGATAATTTGATAAAAATGTGTGGAAAAGATTGTAGGCTTACTCACATTTCTATATGTTCTTGCAGAAGTTTGAAGCTTTGTAAATGAGTAAAAGTGGTGGAAATTTAGTAATAGATGTTTCCAGAGTTCAGTTATTCGTACCATATGTCGATTAGGTGTATTTTTCACAATAATTGGTCTGTTTATCTATTGTATTTTAGAGATGACTATATTAAAATAATGTTAACATCTTAAATTTAAAAATAAACTTTCATTACTAAGTGTAGGACAGCCTTTGACGTATAATGTAGTTCATATTCGCCTTTGTATCGATTCATACAAGTGCATAATAATTTTTAAAAGAATAGTATACAATTCTTTATGGAAATATTGTGGAAGTTTTGGGTGAGATGCCGGTGGAAGATATCAATTCCGCGTTGAACGTTCTCTAAATTATACCATAACGATTCAATTACATAGAGGTCGAGTTACTGTGTGGAATATAAGATAGTTATTTAAGTTCATTCTCGTGTTTCTAAAATGATAATTAAACAAGTTTCTCTGCATAGGTAGGTGAATTATCATCCAGGAAAATTACATCACCTGTAGGAAACAAATTTTGCATAATAGCTGGCATCTGGACAGCTAAAATTTATCCATACTTCTCCACAGCTTTTCCTTTCAAGGTTACAATTTGCCCCCTAGAAAAATACGGCATGGTTGTCCATATCATGGCAGATGCACATTCAATCTTGACAGTTGGAAGGAGACTCACTATCTTATATTTGTACAGATGTCTTCCAAATATGCACCTATTCTGTTGTATGGAAAGTGTGATCAGGTTTTGTGAGTGCAAAAACCACTGTAGATGAAGTTTGACATTAATATCTGTGGCAAGAGGTTTAGCAGTTGCTGCTACACCGTAAATATTCTGTTCATGAATGCGCTTTTAATCACTGACACAGGAGAATCAAGGTACCATTTTTGGTTCTCTTGTTCAGTTCTTAAACATTGCAATCCTTCGGTTACTTTCGCTGAGCTCCACTTTCCATCCACTATTTTGCTTTCATGAACTTGTTTTACTACGCTCTAGGCTGTCTTTAGATACCGTACCTCTAGAAACAAAAAGTTAGAATATTTTGGTGACACTCACTGTTTTTAGATGAGCTCCTAAATTTGCAATTTTTAGAAATTTGAGAGGTGCAGCTTTTATGGGTTTGAAAAAAAATCCAAGGTTTGAAAAACTTTATTAAATTTACCTTACTACTACAATATATACACTTATTTTTATACACTGCGCAAAACAATTTAAGATATTGAGGTTGTGGGTGGATCTGGAGAATTGTTGATAAATTATTGAGAGACTATTTGAGATAAAAATGATATTTGTTTGACAGAAAAAAATGCATTTTATTCTGCTTTGGTGGAAATGGGAAAAAAAGTTCAATTTGTACATATGAGAAAAACAGAGTAGATGTTTCCTGTAAAGGAAAATGCCACGCTCCCCGCAGATTAAAATACGCCTATAATCAGGATGAATACGAAAACAGGACTTATCATAGGAAAGAATGCTGTATCATTCATTTCTCCTTCTGTTCACTTAATCTGTTTTCTCCTCCCTATGGTCGCTATGGTAGCTCACACCATTGGTTTGTGAGTATGTAGCCCTACAGTGTGAAGGTAGTTTCTGGGAGTTGAAAATATGATACCAATAGTCGAACGAAGGTGTTGTTGAGAAAGAATGATATTTTGGTGTTTCCGAGCTGTTAGCGTTAAATAACGGTCTTTATTAGGCGTCATTCCACGTCTACGACCTTGTCCTGATTTTCGCCCTGCCCTACCAGTCACCAAAACACGGTTCCAGATCCCACTTTGTAAAACTCCAATGGCTACTTCAAAATGCTGTGTGTGTTTGATCCTGTCTCCAACATATCTACAAGCTTCCGATTGGGTTAAATGACTTCATTAAGACATCGCGCTCAACAAAACAAAGCTAAAGGTCGATCATTCTTTTCCGCTTTGTCTATTAATATTCTACTTTAAAAACAACAAACAAAGAGAAAGACTTTTATAAAACCGAAATTTGAACCCAAATTATTTAGATAAACATATATTTTTTACATGAAATCGCCTTGAAATACTATACACTTATAATAAATAATAAAAGCGATGTGAATATCAGAATATTTCATAAAAGCAAAAGAGTGGGTAAACTTAAATAATGGAATTTATCAACACCTATTCAAATGAAGTAAAAGTAATGATCTGCCATTGTAAAGCATTGAGAGACTCGTATTTTCAAATTAAATAATGGAAAAATATATATTAATCCTTAAAAGCAAAAATTATTCCGTAGCAGAAAATTGTTTTAGTAATAAACTATTTTTCCTAAGACAGTAAAAGAAAATTAATGCTTACAAACACAGAATCCATTTTTTTCTTCGTATCCTTCGCAGCACTTCTTAACAATTTCTAGTTCTTCTTTAATTACTTGCTTGTTAGATACCCCGTACATGGTTCTATAATGTAATTCAAACAGTTTTGCTTAGTTCCACGAATACAGAAATGTGTACATATAGACAGTACCGGAAAAACTCAGGGATTTCTTAAAAACAATTGCATTACATATTTCTGGATCATGAATAAAATGTATTACTTATGAATTTGGATAAAATTATTCTGTTGAAAAATTGGTATAATATATTGAGCATCACCTTACCTTATAGAAGGAAATTTAAAGGCACCCTTTATGTAATCACAGTGACAAACAAGGAATTGCCCACAATTTTAACGTTTTAATGGCTAAAAATATAACTATTCCAATAATGACTTTTATTTGGAGCTTTTTCGTTTCCACCAAAATGTTCAATTTCTATGCTAGAAAATTATTTATCATTATTGATGAAAAGTGTTGCCTTTACTGTGCCAGGAATGGTCGCGTACTTTTAGTGGTCAGTGAAATGCGTTCAGCAGTGGTAAATATGGAGAATTGTTCATATTTTAAGCCTAATAACCTTATGTATTACAATTCTAATAATACCGATAATAGAAGTTTTATCATAAAGGGATAGAAAACTATAGAGCAGTAATTGTTAAATACCCTTAACGAATGTTCAATACATTATCTTGATATTTCAAAATATTTTGGGATAACATCCCTACTATGCATTATAAGTTTAAATAGCAAAACTATCACCAGTTTTTCAAAAGGAATACTTTTTAATGAACCTGTACTAACCTATAAGCGGAACACCTTGGAGGTATATTGAAGCACCATGTTGTTGTTCTTATTTGGTATGGCCGAGAGTAAGTTATCCACAGTGTTCTGTTGTGCCTAAATATATAGTCAATATTATTATGTAATTTATTTTCATATAATCATTTAATTGCATCATTGAATTTATTTGGATGACATAAAGGATAAGTAAATTCATTTTCAAACTTTTTGTATTTATTTTTAATAAAAAATGATTTACGAAACTTGATATCCTAGTATTCTAATTAAAAAGAAAGTATTTCATTATGTTAATCTTTAATAGTCATTTATTACAAGTCTAAAAATCCAATAATTAAGGAGCTTGTGAAAAAAAATTATTTGTTCAAACCTTTTCTTTTCGTTGAAACTTACTTTTCTTCCTTTGAGCAGATGTTGGTTCCCCGTAAATCTTTTGCTGTAATCACGCGAAACATTGCCCATATAATTAGCGATGTGACAACTAGATGCATGACTGGAGAAAATTAGAAGGAGTTAAAAATAAACTTACAGAAAAATATATTAAAAACAATATCATTTCAAAATATTTCAATGTTTTACAACTCACATCTGTATGTACTTGTTTAATTCTCACAAAAAAAGGATATATGTGCACTCATAAAATTGATATACCCCAATTTTTTTTTACAATATTATATTCCCATTTATGAAAATTAACACTAAAACTACCGAAAGGGGTCATTTGACCCATTTTCCCATTAGTTTTGCCGAATAAAAAAAAATCCCTGGTATGTTTAGTGTTAAATTGGTATACATTTTTGATTTTCATAAATGGGAATATAATGTTGCTTTTTTGTATTAGTCCTTCAAAAGTCCATAATTTTTAAATTCATAATTTTCAGTTTAATTTCATTATACATGAATAATATTTTGAATGTTGACTGGGGGAATCTTTTCTGATAAATTTTTCTACCAAATTTGTATGCGGTCAAATTTATTTCTAAATATGTAATTTAGTTTCAAATATCTGTATGAGATATCTTAGTACTAAAAACTCTTGAATAAAAATGTAAGGATATATTTAGAAATAATTTATAATTTTTATTATAGAGTAATTATTTTAATGCTTTCAGGCAGAATTTTTGATGAAAAACTTATTTTATTTAATCTGTATGGTTATAATATCTTCAGAAACATAAGCATGTTTCAATAAATTGTTAATAATATATCAAAGTACGTAAAATAAAATAGATAATTGTATGGACGGGATACTTCACATATTATTAAAATTGATTGATATCTAATGATTGATTGAGAATATACTATTACAAAGTTTCGATGGGTTATATTTGAAAATAATTTTGACAAAAATCATTAGTCTTTAAATAGTGATTCACACTATTAATCGTCTTTGCTTCCTTTAGAACTCAGCCACTTCAAAAACTTACTATTAGAATTAAAATAAAGAGTTTTATAATTAAAGTACTATTTAATCTCGTTTTCTATGCGTAATTAATAGTTTTAATTTCAATGAAAATTGATATTAAACTAGGCTTCACAATAAAACTATGTCCTAGTTCTTATTTTTATGACGCGAAAATTTCGAAAATTCTAATTTCAATTCAGTTATTATTTTGTTTTGAAACAGACAATGTTATACGCCGAGGTCAGCACGAAATTATGAATTCGTATCTTTTTCCATAAAAATAACGCAGTCTACTTTTCATGTAAAAAAAAAATCTCACATTCTGTGTCACAGACGCAAGCACGAAATATCTCGTGTATCAGATCAATAAAATATGACACACTTATATGGATGTACAAAAAACTTTCTATCTTCAGTTTTTGTCAGTCAGTCTTAATTATGAGAAGTACACATAATATTACTGAATGTATTTTTGTGAAGACATAAAAATTAGTAAATCATGCATTGATGTATAATGTTAAAAGAGGTAATGGTTAACGCTTTCATGGCAAGGGTTGTGGAAGATTCAGGCACCTTCAGTGGGTCGATAAAACTAAGCAGGCACTGGTTCTCAGATCCATGACAATGCTTTGGGTACTGTACAAGGGGTTATAGTGTCACTGAGCTTGAATTTATTTGTATATTAATTTTGAGTATAAAAAGTATATAATGCAATTTAACAAATTATTATAAAATATTTTTAAGGAAATAAATAAATATATAAAGCAATCAGAGTAACACAAATCCAGAATAGACTTTTTAAATACAGAAAAATATTTCAATCTAAATAAAATCAATCATTTGGAATGCTAAAGATATTGAGACCAATAAAAAGCTATAAGGTGTAAACTTGAGTTAATTTTAACCACAGAAAAAAAATTCTCTCTCTTCTTCTGTGGACAAAGGAGGATCGCACTTATTTATGCAGATTCTAAAGGATGTATAGAAAAAAGCTGCTTCCAAAGCCAAATGAACAAAAATGTAACTAAAAGGAAATTAGAGTATCACAAAAGAAATCCTACAATATCTGCACATATAAAATATTTTAAGAAATTCTATCTTCTAAAGGTATTGTTTAGAACGTTGTTGATATCTGAGTAATATAGAAAGGAATTTTATTTGAACATGTTTGGTTAATATTTATAAATTTGGGTATATTTTAGTGATAGTGATGGAGTAGAGTGATACTATTTGTTGAAATGTTAATAATAATGTCTAACCGATCTAATAAAGTTGTAATAGGAGAAATTTAATTAACCTTTATTCTTTGGAAATAAATTACAAATGTTTGAGCTAAAATTAATACCTATTCCATTGATTTGTATATATATTTGGTTGCTATATATAAATTTAACCTATAGCTATTTGATAGATTAAATTCCACTAAAAATATTCACTTTTTAACAAGTTCATGACTGAAATTAAATATGTTATAAATAGATCACAGAAGTTTCATTAATAGCATTAAGTGGCAAGGTGATACACAAATTTTCTAAGAGTCTCTAAACTATTAAAATTTGTCATACCATTGAGATTTTTAAAAATGTTCAGTATTTTGAAACTGTTAACTATCCGGAGTTATTGCTTATTTAATTTATATGTATTTAAAGACCTTTTATATAGCATATAAATATAATGTTAAAATATTTTTATTGAGGAATTCACTTCACTCGAAATAAGCCTAAATTCTAAACAAAATTTGAAGTTTCGTAGTTAAATTTCTTTTTTCTTTAAGACGCATCAATTTGTAAACTTCAAATAAAGCATCAATTGTTGAATTTAGTGTAAACTCTTTTTCATGTACTAAAATTATGTATTACTATTATTGAAAACTCTTCTTGCCTCTTAATAATTATTTCCTTAAATATAAAACGAATCAAACCAGTAATTGGAAAATGAAATTTAACTTTCTCTCAATAATATAAATTCATTGAATTATAAATCAAACAATGTAGAAAAATCACAAAAATCAAGAAGTTTAGTGAAGTTTGTCGTAGCAATTCATTTTATGATGTAAAATTCAACTAAAAAAAGAGGAACTTTTGTCTTAAATTTTAGCTATAAAGTTATTGTAAATTATTATTAAAATATAGTTTTTAATCAGAGTAATATACCATAAAATATTTTAAACTTTTAAATAATTAATGAAATAAATATTAATACTTGTTATTTTTTTCTCTTTGCACACAAACATAATCAAAAATAATTATTTTTAATTTCCATTTTTCTGTAATTTAATAAACTTTTCTTTTAAACTCGTAAATATTTATTGTGACATTACTCCTTACGCACTTTATTTTTTATTAGATAAACAATCTACTCTTATTTGTGCTTAAGAATTGTTATCAATTTCCAGCATTATATATAAAATATTTGCATTCCCTAATTTGACTGGTGTTTAAGGGAATAAATACTTATTAAAAATTGCTTTAATTATTCTTCAAGTTGATTGCTGCTGATCCTGAATAAATTCTATCGTGAAAGCATCAGTGGTTCTGTTCGCACGTATCGTGAAGGAACAGAGTGTTGAATTTTTATATATTAAACAAAATTAGGGTTTAATAAACTCTCTTATTAAAACATTCATACGGGATGTTTTCATATGAAATTCTTTCAAAATAAAACATTTATCAATGTTCACTTATAATATAAAGTATCTTAGTTTCCTGCTGCTGTTATTAACAACATTCAATATTTTTAAGCAGATACTCTTTGAAAGTTATTTAAATTATCCTTAATTAAGCATATAATTAATATAAATGAGCTTAATTAAGCTCATTTATAGAGCTAAAAAGACACTGAAGAAACCTTCGAATAATTAAAAAAAAAATCTTAAACTATAGCCCATTTCAAAGGCATTCTACAGCACATTCATAAGCAGCCAAGATGTATGAATTTCAATGCCATTAAGTATATTGAAAACATTTTCAATTTAAGAATTCAACCATATTCTATTAAAACCTTACAAGTAATTTACAAATAACTCAATTTCTAATACTTTAAATCAATTTCTAATACCTTAAATTTTTTTAAAATGTTATTTTTGACAACCATTTATTTCTTTTAAAGAAAGCTAATGTTCTTTTACGAAATTTTTCATTTAGAGTTTTTGAATATTTCAAAATTATCAAGCAAAGTGTTTCCAAACAGAAATTGCTCTCTTAATTCTTTGTAGATAACAAAAGTTGTCGTGGCTGACAAACATTTCAAATGCTTTCTAAGAAATAAAATCTTTAGTGAATAAGTTACTTGATGTTAGGTTCAATCAATCCCCAATAACTAATTGCTTTTAGGAGATTACATCTTGAGAACAAAATGGTTACTTTTTGTTCTTTGGCTTTAATTATGTGCTGAATTATGTATTGTTTCCAAAAAGTTATTTCTCAGTGATTTCGCAAAGTCGTTTATTAAAAATTATTAAAATGTTTCTACATTACAAGCTCATTTACTCTAATTTAAGTTCTGTTAAAACACTGAACTATAAATGGGACATTTGCTTTTTTACTTAATTAACACATAATTTGAATGGAATATTAAGGGTATTTAAACAAAAACTTTGGTCCTAAATGTAACGTCAATATGGTAAAACAAACTAAGCAACCACGATTTTCTAATGGAATATTTCCATTACAGCATTTTATTCATTGCATTCTTATTAACTTCTTTTCTCTCTTATCTGATATAACTTAAAGAATTAAGATTTTCAACTTGCATGCAATGCAAGTAAGCTAGTTGTTTTGATAAGTCTCTGAAGAGATATCTACATTAATCTGCCTTTCCATTAAATCATGGTTTTAATAAACACAAAACTTCATATATCGGCAGATTAATGAAGACCAACGAATCCATCGGTGATTGACTACGACACCTGTATTACACCAGCAAGGCAAATATTCAGCCTATCTACAAAGTAGCACTTCGCATGTTTAATTTTAATTTTTTTGTAGTGGAATTTATTATTTTAGAATGTAGTGTATTTTAGTAATTCATTATGTTTAGAATTTTATTTTTATTATATATATATATATATATATACTTGGGGTTAATTTTCTATATATATTTTTTTCAATGGACAACTGATGCTTCTAGAATCCAAGAGAGGAAAATTCTTTTAATAAAAATAACAGCTTGTAAAACATTTGAATAACTTGATAAGCAATAACTTTGATAAAGAAATTCCGTGAAATTTTTCACAATATTTTCAAAAATTATTTATTTTAATTTTAGGAAAACTTTTTTTTAGTTGAACTTATTTTAGATAAAAACAGTTAAGATTATTTAATTAATTTCTTGTAATTGAATAGAATTTAATTTACAAATGCAAAGGAATTAAATCTATTCTTTTTTTAAAAAAAACGGGCAAGAATTTTCATTCGATATCTATTATTTTAATCTATATGATCCTAAGACTCTCCTTATTGTATGGATTTTAGTATAAAGCTCAAGTATTGATTTTAATAAATAAAACTCAGTTCTATAGTTTAACGCAAATAGCCACATCTTTAAAAGTTTTTGAAATAATAGAAGTTTTCTAAATTAAAATGAGAAATTTGTCAATGAATATTTAATAATAATTTCTCTAACAAGTTAATCTACATAATTATTATAATTTGAGAGTCACTTTAAAATCAATATTTTTATAACTCCTTTTGTATAGATTACAAGCGTGCAAGCAGGAATTAAGCATCGAAACGTAAGTCTTTATTTTTCTAAAATATGGGATGATAACAAAATTGATAAAATGAAATTGTAAGTGATCATTTCAGAAAACTATTCCTTACACAGACAAATTGTAACTATGTCCAATCACCAAAATATTGTTGAAGATTAAAACAGCTTGGGTTGCAACGGAATCGCTTGCAATCATTTTTTAACAAAAATGTTTCAGTAGTCATAAAGATTACATGACTACTGAAACATTTAAGTCATAAAAAACGTATGTCAATTCCCTAAAATATCCTCAAAATAAAATAGGTGGAAAACAATTAAAACTAAAGAATATTTTTGTTCAATGAGAACATTTAGTGTTTTCAACTCTAGCAAACAGAAAATAATTGTTATTTACTCTATTTGTTGGCCATGCACGAGAACATATCTTCCAAAGCTTGTTCAAAGGAGGCAATATTTATTTCTATACTTCACATAGCATTTATATAATCTTATTTCACTGCAAAAAACATTGTATTTAAAAGACATTTTGCTCTGATTTATTTTCTGCAACAAAGGCATCATTTAAAATTGTGTTAAGTATAATTTTGAAATATTTGAAAGCATACCATATTATATTTTTAAAATAAGCAACATTAAGTAAGGGTTGTTTCCATGTGTATTCATTAATTTCAATAAATGCATACAAATTTTGATCTTTTCGGAATTATTATATTGAAACGAATAGAGAGAGTGCTATGTTATTCATCTATTCAAAAACTAGCTTCTTAAAGAGAAAAAATTATTTCACTATTAAATTTCGAGTGAGGGCTGCAATAAGATTGAGAGAATCTACAATTATTCTTTTAGTTTATTCCCATTTATATGGTAAAACAATTTCAGAAAAATATGTTAGTTATTCGACAAATGAGTCTAATAACGGATACGTGGTTTTGAAAATTAAATACCTACCTATTCATTGAAATATTGGAAAATACGTATTATTTGTTATTAAAGTATGAGAAATAGAAATTATTGAAATATTAATATTTGGAAAACAAGTATTTTATCAATTTCTGACAAATAGATATTAATATATTAAGCTATTTTAAAGATTCTGAGAATTGAACAAAAATCCGGAAAATATTGTTTTTAGCCAGAAAATTGAGAATTTGTGCTAAAATTAGATTTCCACTAAATAAAAGAGAATATCAAACTGGGAAAGATAAAAAGGTGAAAGTTGTGACTGAGTA
The DNA here is from genome assembly GCA_026290005.1 of Latrodectus geometricus. NCBI lineage: Eukaryota > Metazoa > Arthropoda > Arachnida > Araneae > Theridiidae > Latrodectus > Latrodectus geometricus. The sequence goes on along the minus strand of JAPDSC010089574.1, from coordinate 563,774 downwards.
TTGCTTATAATGCTTGGTATACATTAAGTTCAAAAGACTTCTACAAGAATTTTCATTAAATAGGATTGAATATTTAATTAATTTTTCACTTAAAAACTAAGATTTATACTGGTTTCCTTACATTTCCTTGATTCAAAATCTGAATTCATTCAAGTACTTTTCAGCTGAAAGCGAAAAATTGCGATTTCGAAACTTAGTTTTGTTATTATTTTTCGTCATGAAATAATTATAAATCAGCACATTAAGAATGAGGTCTCTTGAAAAATTTTTTTAGCTGAATAATGAAATCCAAATTCTCTTCATCTGCATTTATCAAAGAATTCCCTATCGGTAGCGTATGGTGAAAAGTGTAAACGCATTCGCTGAGGAGTGTAATATAAGAGTATATTTTTAAAAAATAGCAAATATCATAATTTAATTTATTACACTTTTTTAAAATATGCAATTAAAATGTGAAAAAGTATATAGCTCTATTCCCATCGGTAAAGCATAAATGACAATTTCTGTAAAAAGGAGGAAAGAACAATGCTTTCCAGGTAGTCCAGAGTAAATTCGGAGAGGGAACTTTGATAGTGTTTCTTACCTATTCTAAGTGCCCCTCCCTTCTGAGCGGCCGTTCCCGCGATAAACGAAAGCTCTTTTTAAGAAGCCACAAGAATTTATGTTGGCGGAAAACATTATGAAACTGTATCATTAATTCAAAATTTGATTACGAAGATAAATGAATTGTTGAACACATCCTAAAAAGTGATCATAAATGTATATAGGCAAATTTTTGTACTTAGAGATTTGATTCAGAAGTTAAGCTAAAGTCATTTATGAATCTATTAGTAGTATCGTCTAAGGATAATTTTTATCTAAATTATTTATATTCGTCTATAAATTGTAATTAATGAGCATTCTTTTTCACCACAGCAGCTTGATTTCAAAGAAACTTTTTATAGTTTGATAGTTGTTTCTGGAAGATGCATTTTTGTAGTTATATGCAATGAGAACCAATCCATGCTTTCTCTACAAGATTAGGCGGGGAAAGAATTCTTGTGGATAACGTTTATTTGTTTCATGACACTTTCCATATCTAAGTTGATGTTATTCCTAACGGCGGCTCATAAAGCTAAATACTCTGTATACCAAGAGGAAACATTTATAAAATAACATGCTTTTCAATTGCTTAATACAAGTTAGAGTATCCTTTTCATTTTCCATAAATTATTAGAGAAGTAATTCTGTTTGAATATAAGATTATAAATTTAATAAAACCTTTAGTAGTACATAAAACGTTTTTTAATTATCATAAGCTTTAATAAAATATTTTTAAATGTACAATTTTTATTTAATTGTATTCATTACTTGCTTGAAATATTTGATACTTAACTATTATTATTAACGTTTTGACGAAAATACCATATTTTACAACCAAATATAAAAAGTTATGATGAATATGAAGAGAAATGGATGATAAAAAATGTAATTCCTTACAATAATATTTTTAAGAAACATTTAGTTTCAATTATATTCTTTAAATTTTTATAAAATTTTAAGAAAAATTCCAGTTTTCTTAATCTTTGATGTAAAATTAAGGCTATTTCTCTTTAAATTTCTCATTTATTACATAATTATTCTATCCATATATTTGAATATTATTATGGTAAGTTAATTTGTAAAAAAAGATACAAATATTGATTAAAGGAATTTAAAAGTTGCCAATTTTAAATTTTTTCACCCAAAGAGTTTTACCAAAAAAAAATAGAAGGAAAAATCATAATTTGACTTACTTGGGTCAACTGAGTTATGCTTTTTCTAGCTAGTTTCTCAGCGTTCGTGTATTTCATTAAGAAGTAATTTAAAGGTACTATTCATATTTTTAAAAGCACCGATACAGAATCACTAAAGAGTTCCCTTGGAAAAATGAAATAAAGCGAGATTGTGCATTCATATGTTATGTAACAGTTCTCCCAAATTTCATTTCACAATAAAACATTCGACCTTTATCGTTTTGGAAGTCCAGTTGACGGAAAAAAAAAAAAAAAAAACAAATAGGTCACTATTCGTGAGCAGTTGAGCGATCAGTCATCCCGCAGGAAGAGTAGAATAGGTTGAACCAATATTAATTGCCAACTGAAGTTCAGCTTGCATTCTACAGGAAATCCGCAAATACTTTTAACGACCTCTTGTTTATTTTAATTGCCACCAAGTTCTGTTTGATATTGCGATGGCTAGTAACAAATTTGTAAGCATATGTCTGATCAATGAAAATAATTGATTAAACTATTTTTTATATCCTGTTTTCTTCTCTGTGTTATGTCAACTTTATAGATGCAATATCTTTACCAGCAAGAAATTTTGTTGATATTTCGAATATGATCTTGATATCACAATATCAACAACAATAGATTTCCAATAATGATTTTGATTCATAACAGTTTATTAAAAAGGTATATGGAGGACTAAAGAAAATATTTAATAGGCTACTACAGCATTTTCCACCACGTGCACTGTGCTTTTAAAATTTCCCTTTTGTTTTAAATTACAGACAATTTATGGAGTTGTTAGATTAAGTATATTACATAAATGCAGTGCTGTTAGCTTCCCTTAATTACCAAGACAGAAATTTAAGAGAAAAAAAACCTCTATAGTTCAGTAATTTTAGAGTAAATTTATCTTAAGCTATGAAGAATTTCCCTTAAAATCTTTTCTGTCAGATTTGGTCATAAAATATTAAACCAAAACAGTTCTATTTAATATTTTATAACCAAAGCAGTTTATCCACAATTATTTTAAGTTAAAAGAAGTTCATTTGAACATGATTTCTTAAGCACATTCATTACTTTTATATAAAAAAATAACAAATGAAAATATTCTTTTGCACTTTCGTACTACTGAACTGAAAAAAATTCCAAACTCAGAACTTTAGATACCGCCCATATTTTCAACACCAATTCCCATCTTTTTATTTCGGGTGTTCCTATCGTTAACTACTTTTTATAATAGTTTCAAAATAATGATAATATAGATAATACTTTGAATCAGTTGCTAAAACTAACATACTTCAAATATTACAATCCACGTCAGTTGTAATGTGTGACCTTAGAAGCATTCATGAACTTTACTTGTTTCTGCAGAATCCTAAGCCTTCTCTTATTTCTCATAAATCTTAAACACCTCGAGGCAATTTTGTGTAAATTATTCAAAAGCTACTCAACTTATTTCAGCTCTTAACTGAATCCTTTCTCAGTATTTCTGCGCACTCAACATTTGGTGTCAATTGCTTAGACTGATTCTCACAACTTTGCCGAAGTCAAATTGGATCTGATTACTAGTTTTCATTAAGTACAGCTGAGATTCTTCCTGTAAGTAAATAAGAAGGATTATCATTAGGGGAACAAAAGTACCGATCATTTGGTCTCAAACTGTCATAAATTTCTACTATTTGGGTAGCAATAAACAGTTTCCATTTCACTCCTATTGCAAAGTAAAGCAAGAATCATTTCAAATTAATATTTTTTCCATTTTATCCATAAAAATACTTTTAAGATAATTTCCAATTCTAATCAATATTACCAAACCCATTAGTTCCAATTGTCAGTTCTTTTGGCGGCATCACTCCACTCTTTGAGATTATAGAGTATTTTTTTGTAAGAATAGAGTCTTACACGAATCGCGAATTATATTCGCTTGTTCGTTTTTATAATTAACTCGGAGTTATGTCAATTAATTTCATCGCAACACATAATCCCTTTTTGATGCAACACATGCTCTCTTATAAATTTCCTGTCATAATTACTATAACAAATGGCGCAAACAAAACAACTTAATCAAATATTCTTTCCACTATTTGTGAAACATACATTTTATTGTTTCGCAATATTTTCAATGAATTCCCTAAAGCCTTTACCTTCAACGATAATTTATCGAAATTCCAATTTGATTCTAGGAACTAACTGCTTACCCTCTACCACATTGAGCATCGCGTGTCTCATTGAAAAGTCTTTTTTTCTGCTCACGGTTTTCCAACCATTTATTGTTAGACCATAATTTATTTTAATTAAATCCATCACTTCTTAGCATTTGACAACAGCTCAAATGATTCATTACTCCACCAATATATTAATTATCTACGTAAAGGGCTGAATTCAATATTTAAAATTATTTTGGTTTACTTTGCTCAAATCTTTCAATATGATGTTTTACTGTGATATTCAAAATGAAATAACTAGAACAAATGCACAAATTTTGATTCCTTCCTTCTCATAAATTTATGTTTTTCATTGTGATTACCAGATTCTCAAAGGACTTTTGAAAGCTTCCACCTCTTCCAGAAATTATTTTCATTAAAAAAGCTTTCTCTATATCATCATTAAATGCTGTTTTTGTAACTGTGAAACTTTAGCATCCTATCACGAATATATGGATTCAAACTTTTATTTAGACCAAATAATGTTTGAGTGAAAAATTATCTTCAGATTTTGAAAAGCATAAAGTTTATCCGAATTTTAGTAGCTTGAGCATCTTCCTTGACAAGTGCTTCGTGTAATATGAACTATTTATACTCATTTGTTTCATTTTTATTTCCCTCCTCATTCATTATTTCTTTATTCCAATTAGCAACTCAATCATTTAATCATAAAATCAATAATAAGTCCCGTTCCCATCTCTCATGCACGAATTCATCAAAATTCTTTCTTTCCCATATTTGGAACAACTAAACAAGCAAAAAGAAACTGAAAATTGTTGTAACAATTGCCGAGTCTATCTTTTCTTACAATTAGATGTACAATCTTCCACAATTCAAGGAAGATCAGAAAAGAATTTTAAAAATATAAAATTTTGATTTTGAATAAATATTATTCATTATATAATTTCCTTGTATTAGAAATTAGCGAAACATATCTAAATTAAAAACTTGTACTATTACACTTGAAAAATGTTTTATCTACATATAAAACATTTTTCATCGAAATGGGAAAATATAAAATTAATAGTATTATTATTTAATAATTCTACTTCTATTATTACACATACATTATTTATAAAGAATTAACTTTTACTGTGATTCACTTGAAAAACTATGATTTTTTGTGTATAATTTAGTATGAACAGTGATTATCATCATTTTTTGTAAGGCAGAGATTATTCGGTATCACAACTATCTTCATTTTGAAGAATTCCTGCAAAATTCTGTAAGCCATCTCAATATAGTAGCACGAGATGAGCCTTCACTTCCAAATATTAAAGATAAACGTTGAAAAAACACTCTTCAATTCCACAATAAACTCATAAATATCCATAGCACGACAATGTTCTCGCATCAAATCCATCTTTTTTCTAGCTCAAACTGATTCTTCGCTTAGTTCTATTAGAAATTTACCACTAAAAATCGTTGGAATTCATATTTTTGTTGAAGTAATTCATTTTTTTAAAATTTAATCGAATCCAATTAAATATTAGTATAATTCAGCTTATATTATATTATATGTATCAACAAATCATCTAAGTTAGATTTCGAAATAAACTTGGGAGTACCTTATAACCAAATAAACTTGGGAGTACTTATGAAGGAGATAAGCAATCGCGTCATGCTTAATAACTTTTTCGTGAAAAGGTAGCCCAGTGCTTATTAAGAAAACTGAATTTTTTTCTCAATTGATTGCTTTCCAATATGTGTTCTATATGTAGGTTGTTGTTAACACCTTGATAAAGTTCATGAGAGGCATGTCAAACTCTCACATTTCATTCAATTTGTTTATCTTCACGTGCAACTCCCTATAAGTTTTTGAATTTTTTTAGAGTAATTTGACTATCAGAATAAATTATTTCTCATGAAACTTAAATATTTCAATGATTTTGATATCAGAGATTGTCAGATCATCCACACAGAACTGTGAAAATGATGACAACACTTTCATTGCTGCATGGTATAAAAATTTTAGATTTTTGAATGTATTGCTAACAACATAAATTAAATTTCCTCTTGAAGAAGACCTTGTAATTTGCAAGCAGTACATGAGTTGCTTAATTCCAACAAATATAACATAATGCATATTCATTGCTAGTTAATTCTTGTAATTTTACGGGAATATACTTCTAAATTAATAAATACAATCCCTCGTTTAAAGTATAAGATATGGAGAATTTCTTGAATGGAAACAAAAAAGTAAATTACTTATCTTTTGAAAAGATTATTATGTGCTACATTATTTTCTAGAATACTGTTGAATGCTACTATTGTCTTTCGTTTTAGTCTTGTTGACTCAGGCAGATGAAATGTATGCTAAACGGACGATACTAGTAAACATATAATTTTGCATTGTCCCACACATTAAATCCAAAAGACAGCTTTGACCTAAACTTGATCTTTACAATCGTAATATGTATCACAATTAAGTAAAGTTGCTGAGCCTAGTTCAAAACAAGCTTAGGTTATTAGTTAAATTTCTTTTAAATATCAATACATTTTTAAATTTATTATAACGCTGAAAGTCAGGTTTTTTACCATCTAAACAATAACGAACACGTGAAAATTAAACTATCAGCAATTAATTGTCAAGATTTAAAGCTTCCGACAACACACCAGCTTCCAGAATCTATCATTCATATTCTAAAAACCTTAAAAGTACCTTTGTTTTGGAAAAATTTTTACAAGAATTTTATATTTTTGTAAAATGTTTGCATAGAATTTGCGCTCGTAGATATAATAATTCAGATAAAAATTGGTATTCTTTATTATTAAAGAGTTATGAGAATCATAGAATTTTTTTAATAGAATCATAGAGTTATGAAACATAGAATTTTTTAAAATTAAGCTAGGTTTTTAAATTCATGTTTAATTAAATTTTATGAGAGCTCAAAGAAGTCTCCTCTGGTATCATTGCACTTTTGCTGGCAAACTTTCCAAATATTAAATGTCCCAAGCTCTTCAAATTGATGAAAAGAATCCATTGATATACCTGTCAATCTCATCTTTGGAATTAAAGTGATGTCTTCTTATGTTATTTTTTAAATAAAAAATAAACTACCGTATACATATTTAAGTCAGATCAACACTATTTTTTCTTTTGTTCTCCGCATGTAACCAATATGAAGGAGAACACTCATGCACAGGGTAAATCCTTGGGACATCCCTTTTTGCAGATATTTTGGACAGTCTTGCACTCCTAAAAAACAATGGTTAACATTTTTTCATGGCACACTGTTTATTCACAATTGGCGAGTAGGGATAATCTTCAAAGACCCCCATTATACTTTCTTAACGAATTCGAAAAATTTTATTTTAGTTTCATCACCAGTTACGAATTTTAAAAATAGTCAAGTGGTATCACATTTTTAAGTGTTTTAAGGTTTTAATAATTCTGACAAATTACTCTTTTTTTCTGCTTAATTAAATTGTGAGGAGCAACAGCAAACTATTATTTTCCTCCTCAATTTTTTATGATTAATTTATGCATGATGGCTGATAACTTAATGTGTACAGCAGTTATCATCCATTAATATTTTTCTTGTGACAGGCAGATTATTCGGTATTACAACATTCTTCATTCTGGAGAAATTTTCAACCCCTATAAAATTCTATAAGAAATTTGAATATAATAGTACGAAATGAACTTTCACTTCCAAAAGCTGATTAAACTCACTTTTCTTGATTTATCAAACTATGAAATCGTAAATGTGATAGAGCTTTTGCATCTTATTTTACAAGTTATAACGTGTATATGCTAAACAATTTATAATAAAATTTGTTTGCTATAATGAAGTAGTTCATATTTTCAAATTTAAATGTTAACTTTTTTCTGCTACATCGAATTTGAGATTATTACAAAAATTTCAGAGAGAATTTCTTACAAATATTTCGTATTAAAAGAAGTTAGTCTGTAAATTATCTAGAGAAAATTAAACTAAGATGGAATATGATACACATATTTCTTGGAAACATTAAGTATTCTTTTAGAATATTGTTAGATCCCCAGAAGAGGTGTTAACGGCATGTGAGGTTCCATAACGGTGGAAAACAGATCTTCCGGGGTGAGATAGTGGGAAGTAGCCTAGACACTGAAGTTACAGAAAGGATTTTCGATCCGGCTTCTTTAACCAATACATTGTCATTGCCCATTTCCTTCTATTGCAACAAAATCTCACAAGATAGCATTTTCCTTAGGACAATATGATTTACTGAAATCTATGGTTCATGTGTAATAGGAAAAATTATATCCTACCAAACTCAAAAAAGCGCTGTGGATACAATGGAGTTGTAAATGTAATTTCAAAGCGATGAAATCGATTATAATAAACAGGACAAAATCACCCCCATAGCACTACTATAAATGATGACAGATACATTCTCTTTACAACCTATCGATTCAGAACAAGGAATTATATTTATCTGCCAACACAGTTTCGTTTAGCAACAGTTTAAATAATCTCAACCTATAATAACCTTAATAAATAAATGATGTGTATTCCACTGAATTCAAGACAAACAAAATTGAATGCAAAGCAATAGGAATCAAGTTATGTTTACAGAGAAACTTAATTCAGACTTTTACATGGAGAGAAAAAAAAAACACTTGAATGAACTAGTAAGGCAACTTGTTGGCTAGATACGATACTTCTGCAAACCCCTTGGAGATTTCTTTCTTCTTAAGATGCAATTTTCATAATGCTTGTCTTATGAAGAATTTGCCTGAAATTTTAACAATATTTGTTATGAAGTGATCAGAACCTAAATTAGATCATGCAAGTTTAAGAAACACAGTCACTGTGAGACCATTATCCTTTTTTACTATTGGAAGACGCATTTCTTTAAAACAGAAAATCCCCAAAGTTTTCCCGATAACTTCATGATATCCATGTGTTTTTAGAAGAGTCACTCTGAATAAACACAGTTGACTTTTGATGAATTTTAAACTTCTGCATTCATTTCAGTTAAAACAGATGATTGGGAGTTTTCTGGATTTCTTCTATTAAGGCACGTGAATGCACCCCATAATATATGAAAAACTCTCAGAGAAGACAATTTACACGGTAAATATTAAAATATGTTACAACAAGTAGTCTCCACTGCGTGGTGACAAAAGTGGCCCATGTTGAATGGGACCTAACTGTAAGAATATGCTCCTTGGAGTGAAAGACCTGGGTTCGACACCAGTCGCAGGTGAACAATTGGGAGATTCTGCATGCACATTTTGTCATTAAGGATTTTCCCAACCTCGAAGTATAAATATGACTTACTGGCTAGAAAATTTTCTCCCAAGATGTAACGCGTATTGAAATTCCAATTGCTTTCAACGGCTTTCTCAGTATGGGAAAAGCAAATGAGGCTAACAATGTCCTGGTGGCAGCGAACATAACTGGAGCCTGGGTGCGATACCTAATTTTGCGCCCTCCCTCACAAAATATAGTAATAGAATAACCATAATAAAAATAAAATATATAAAACTATTTTAAGATACTGTAATATAAATAGACAAGTTTAAAGGTTCTATTTTTAAATATTAGACAAGAAAATCAAGTTAAAATATCTAAACTAGAATTGGATTGTGTCAGTAAGTAATCAGAGTAATTTAGAATTAGTTAAAAAGATTTATTTCACTTAATAGAAATGCTTAAAAACATTTGAGCAATGAAGACATTATTTATTACAGATATAAGTACTTATTAACAAAAATACATCTTCCTTGCCTTTTATGAAGACTTCAGGAGTGTTTTTCTGCACTTAAAAATGCTCTCATGGTTGAAATAAACATGTATCACAACTAATGAGAGAACTAGTAGTTGAAAGGATTGTTTTAAATGTCATATTTGGAAAACACATCTTTACTTTATCAAGATCAATGGAGATTAAAACAAAATTATCTACTTGTATACATATTTTTAATAAAATGGAAATATTCTTAGCCAAAGAGTTTAAATTAAAAAATTAGTTTTTCCAAAAATGATACATTAAATATTATTTTTTCAAGCTTTTCATTGTTATTTCTAGGAATTTCAACTGTAGGTCCTAATCTAATTAGCCCACATGTGCCATAAACGTGACAAACAAACCAACCTTTTGGATGACAAACAAAACAAACCGGGAATTCACGAGTTTACTTTAAGAAATTTTCTCTGTCGGTTGTCTTACCAATGAAATATTTCTACATATACTTAATGTTTAATATGACTATTTTTTAATTTTTGAAGTACATTTCTTTATTAAAATAAGAGCTTATTTTTATTCTGAATTATTTTAAGGATATTCTTTTATGCAATATAGCCCAGTTTTCTTTTATATTCAATAAATTTATTACTTTCAGATATATATATATATATATATATATTATTTCCGAAAATACTTAAACTTAAAGTAACTTGATTTCAAATAAATAATTTTAAGTAATATATATATAATTTTAAATTTCCAAACAATACATTCATGTTAATGCGTATCAGTTAAAAATCGGTGTTAGATCAAATGACTGAAAAAAATTTTTAGCGTCAAAATTTAACGAAATAATGGTCTTGGCTACGGTTGTTGAATGCGATATTTGGGAAGAATTCAAATGTATACTGAAGATCTATAACAACCACAACAAATTAACATGGGGACAGAAGCCAAAAAAAATTTAAACTACAAGGAGACTTGAATGCGAAATTGCAATGTATTTTTTTTTAAGATTCTAAAAAAAAACCAGTTTTTATGTGCAGGACGATTAATAAAAGAATCATTAAGACGAAGAGAAACTATAGTCAATTTTTGATCTGGTTCCATTCTACTATCACATAATTTAACTTATTTTATTATCATTTCAGGCATTTTCTAACTGTATGTTTAAGAAACAATTGCTTCCTTTTACCATATCAAAAACTTAATTTTTCTCAAGTTAATTAAAGAATAATTAACTTCAGAAAAATTAGTTGTCAGAATCTGTTTTTCTATTTGAATCTATCAGACAGATCTTTTTTTAATTATTTTAGAAAGATTTATTTTTCATTTATTAAGAATATTCAAGTATACTTCTCGAGACTTACAACAGACACTTTTTAATGAAATTTATCTAAAAAATAATTAGTATTTTTATTAAAAACTTGTATTATTATATTTTTATTAATTTGTACTTAAACTTGCACGAGAACGCCAATTACATATGAAGATCTTGTTGCTCTTTGTGTTCTTCTTTGCTAAAATCTTGATATATTTATTTATTGTGTGTTAACAAAATTGTATGCATTTAAAAGAAAAATTTTTTTAAAAGAAAACTGCATTTTGTTTTTTGAAATTGAAAAGCAAACCTATTCTTCGATTTAGTTTGACTTTTTTACTGAAAAGAATAAAAAGCTTTGAATTTAAAAAATATTTTCAAGTAAATGCTGTCGAAAAGTAATTTTTACAGAAATAAAGTTGTCATTTTCATTTCTCATTGGAAAATTAAATTGTTTATGTTGCTGATTCATTAAAAAAGAGTTATATTCTCAAATAAATTCATTTAATTGATTTTTATAAAAATAAATGCGGCTCTTCTCTATACTCAGTTTTTTGGACAAAAACATAATGCTTATTTGCTTTTCCTCTTTAATAATGAAGCTTTTCTTATTGCAAATTAGCAAGTACATTTGGCATATAAATTTCTACAAAAATAACTACTTTCAGTTGATTAGAAGTTCTTACATATCAATATTATCTTTTAAAATTCAATTTTGTTATTCTATACGATGCTTTTCTTCGTTATTCTTTCTGAAAAGCATTTTAAATCAATCTTAACAACAGGTGTTACGTATCTTATGGAGAGATGCGCCTTTCTCCTCACAGCCAAAAAATTTCCTTTAACTTTTTATGATTTCAATAGATGGCGCTGGGTTGTGCCTATTTTGCATGTGTTAATTGGGAATTCTAAATACTGATAGTAAATATATATGTATATATATAATTACATATATTTATACATATATATATATATATAAATATATATATGTATATATATAGTAAATATATATATATACATACATATAATAAAATTTGTGTTAAGTGTAATAAAATTATTTTACTTAATTTAAATTATCCTTTTCTGCAGATCCAAACAATAAATGAACCAACAAGAAATTTTGTTTGATTACCATTCATTCATTAATTTATTGCTGATAACTGTAGTAAATTTGCAGAGAGCAAATCATGGAAAGTAAACACCACTAACGATCATAAACTTATGGTTGCTGTTCTAGCAACCCAATTGGCTAGGGAATGTGGCTGTTGGCATAGTTGCTTTTCACCCCCTTGTTGTCAGCTGTTCTCTGACGTTTTCATTCCATGAAAAGGCGAAAATCGAACAAATTCATCCGCATTACGTAATTTACGATTTCTAGAAAACCTCATTTACTTTGAATAATCTAAATTCAATTCTAGAAAAATTTATAGATGTGATCAATGTAAAAATATATCTACGTTGCCGAATGTCGGTTTTGTGACCGTTTCCAATAGGGGAGAAATACTCATGAAATTATTGTTAACGAGATTCTTAGAAAAATATGATTCAGTTTTTCAGAAAAGAAAGGAGTTTGGGTTTCTTGGAATAAAAATTCAATCACTAGGGTGGGTTTTCAGAATGGCAGAATTGATTCCCATTCCAAGTATTCTAATGTTTGTTTTGGTTTCACTTTCTTAAAAGAGACAGGTGTATGTTCATCCGTTGCTTAGGAATAGTCACTTTCTCTTTCAATTCTACAAACTGAATCGTGAATTGTGTTGATAAGACATTTTTCCATTTTCGAATGTGTGATTACTTACAAAAATTGGAATCGGAGACTGACGGAATTGTAAGCAACGATTCGCGAAATCTGATTGGTTTACTTACATCAGGGTAAGAAATCCGCATGATTTTGTAATACACCCCATCCTCAGCTGACTGCTTGTGTACATTTTCGATCATGGCTTCGTCAAGAAGAACTCTGAATCGGAACTGGTTCCTGCGTTCAGAGCATTCGAAATAAAGTTATCGGAAAGAATGGCGACTGCTGTGACTCCTCGGCTTGCAGCTGTCAAAATCCTTCAGCTGTTGTGTTGACTCTATCAGCTGGGGAAAAATGTGGATTGCTGGGCCTCTCTTCTGTATTCCTGTTCTCTTCGCAACTTTCGTTACGACTATCTGTCAAACTGTAAAAGAAGGTAATCATTATTTTATACCATATTCACAAAAATTTTAACATTCTAAAACAATGTTCTTTCTAACGACATAATTTTTAATTCTTTGTATTGCTTTGATACTATTATGTAAATTTTAATTTTGATCAGTTTTCCAGAATGAAACTTAGCTGTTTATCTCTATGCGATGAATGAATTTCATTACTTATGACACTTTTAATAACTCATAAACATTTAATTTCACAATATTTTCTAAATTAACATTATTTAATTTTATAAGTTGGGGTATATATTCTCATCGATATAATTTATACCACATTATGGCATAAAATTTTAATTATATAAGTGTAATTAAAATTTATAATAAATGGGAAAAGATTTTTGCATTTATTTGGAATATCATGATATCTTATAAAGAGTTTTTATAAAAACAATAAAAAAATGTTAACGTGACTATTAAATAACACATCTCTTCATTTTATCTAATTTTCATTTCTTCTCTTTATTTTACTCTGAAATTTATATATATTAATGTTTGAGTATTTTTTCAATAATCCTTTGAGTAACGATTTTCATTTATTTATACATTTGTTGATAACTTTTCTATTTTGTCGTACAATTGAATAGAATATACGGTATAGTCAATATATTTAATAGGTTCAGTTTATTATTTCTAAAATATAATTCTTTGCATGAATTAAATTTTATGCTTTTATTTTAGTATGCTTTCTTAATAAAGATTTACTAATATATGAGCATTTATTTTCTAAAGATAGGAAGGTTTTCAATTTATGACATCACATGAATATATTTTCTTTCAAATAAATTTATTGTAACCAACATATAATGAAAATTTGTTCACTAAGTCTTAATCCTCATTTGTTTTCCTTCACTATGAACCTCGAAATCTATCTCACTATTGTTATACCAAAATTTATATAAGGGGAGGGAAAATCAATGCTTTATTATTTTTTATAAAAACCTAGTTGTATTTCATTCAAATATGTTCAACTATAAATGTACCAAGGGGACACAATACTTCTCAGTTGAAAATCTATTTTTTTTTCCGAAATTAGTTGAATTATTTCTTTGAATCCTTGCACAAAATAATAAACATAAGGTACAAATTTTCATGATTCCATATTTATACCAAAAATATACAAAACAAAAATTTTTTACAGAAAAGTAATATTACAATTCTAACTTGTCTTGAATAAAAGAAAAAAATTAATTGGTATAATTTTTTGTAATATGAATAGATTTTGTAGAAAATATTTATTGCTGCATCCAATTTGTGACAGCAGTGCTCCACCTCAACAGTAAATAGAAATAAAATTTTACATTGGAAAATTGTAATTGGTCATTCCTTATTATAAATCATTGATAATAACAATCGTGATAATTTTTGCAAAATAATTTGTCTTATGTTATTTTATGGTGATTGACTGTTTGCAGTTATTATTCTACAGAAAAGAATAACATTTAAAGATACTGTTGTGCATTTAGGTTTTCTTGATTTTCCAGAAGACTGACGATTGATTTCAGAATATTTAATTTTAATAGTGCTTTTTAGACTTAAAATTTATTAAAAATGAATTTTTCCGGAGTGTATTTATTATGTTAATATCTGTCTTATAACAGAAGTGATTTGAAAAATTTCTGTTACATTTAAAGGTAAGATTCTTCTAGTTTTATTATTTTTTTAATTATTTTAATTTTAAAGTGGAATATAATGTACATTATTGAATTTCAAAGTTGAGCACTAACCAGTACTCTATTGTTAACGTGTTATTGCTCAATTGATAGAAATTTTTTTCAGAAATAATTGAGATGCAAAGATTACGCGTAGGTTCATCTTAAAAACCAGTTTACTAACAACAAAGTTTTTCAATTTGTGTTTTTAAACTATCAAACGCCGCCCTACCTGTCTAGTGGTTAGCGTACCTGACTGCAGATGGGTAGGACCTGGGTTCGAATCCTGGCTCGGGCATGGATGTACTTTCTCTCTTTCTTGTCTTTGTCCTTTCTTTGTGTGTGAATGGTTGCCTTCCCTAAAAACGGGTACCTCTGGCATGTGTGTACTGAGGAAGTCGGACTCCACACCAAATATGGTTCAGTTGGAAAAGTGGAGCAGCTTACCCCATACTGCCAGCCTGGCTGGCACACGACAACAACAAAAACAAACTGTCAAATGCCGTATCAATTTAGAGTAAAATTTTTTCAGTTTATTTAAAAATGGGATAGTGCAATTTAATATTTCAAATTATGAAAATTAAGTATTACTTACTCATTCTTCGTTTTTTTTATGGATTCTTACACTATATTCTGACACATAAGCGATGTTTAATAAAACACAAATTTAAATTTAAAATTATTAAAAGAATAGCGTATTTTTCACACACAAACAAAACTTTATGAACCTTTATTCTTGATATTGGCAGGTTGAGAACAATATGTCTTCAACTATACACCTCTTGAAACGTAGTGAGAGAAATCCAAGGAATTTCTGCTACAAATTTCTCAGGTCATGTGTTTTTTGAAAGGCGTAAATAATTTGAACTCCATTTGAAAAGGAAATACTTTTGAATCGAAATGAGCACAGAACATAGGAAATAAAATACTTTATTTTTATGGTATGATTTCGTCCTCATTTAATCATCATTTGTAGTCGTTCGTGTTAGGATGTTTCTCAATTTTCTGAAGACTACTTTTAAGATTCTCTATTGTCCTCAGTTAAACCGTTGAATTAAAACATTTCTTATAAAGTCTATTTAGTTTAAAACTAAAAAAAGTTCCCTTCTTGTAGGTATCGGAACAATGCAAAATGTTCCCGTTTTGACCCAGCAACAATAGGAGATGGATTTTGCATGCACATCTGTCGGGATGGGTGCGTGGGAGTTTTCGCTGTTTCCTCACTTGCGACAAGTGAATACTGTCCATTACCTATGAACAAGTAAACCGGGACGCAGTGAATATAAAAATAGATTTATAACGGCCGTCGTCTATTACGCTTTGTAAAAATAATTGGTCTAATTAGCTCTCGTGTGGAAAAAGTGATTGTATAGGCACCGGACATTTGCTCTGTAAATCAGTGACAAACAAACCAATCTCTCTAAACTAGTGGGACAATAACCTATAATGCAACTGTAATACAGCATTAATGTACATCTTCTCAAAGCAAAATGAGTAAAGATACATAGATAATTCTCTTAAATCACTGCTACATTTAATGTAAATTCAAACAAATGGGAAATAATAATAATGTTAAATAACCACATTTATAATAAAAAGTAAATCAATGAAAGTAAATTTGACTTCAAATATTATGAAACAAATTGTTAACAAATTTAAATTAATTTAATTTGATAGAAAATTACTTCTATATATTAATTTAATCATGTATTGTTATCTAAAAGTGAAGATATTTAAAAAATAAAGGGAGGGGAACGTAATAAAAAATTCCTAAAATTAATCAGCATGGTTAATACGTTATTCCAATTGAGTTATGTTATTCTAATTGAAATTATTTTATGTGTGCTATTTAACCTAGAAGAAAATTCAGGTATTACGTAAGCAACTTTAAGAAAGGGGGGTTTTATGATTTAATTAATTTTGCTGACAAAGGGAATTTTTGTGTGCTAATGATTCAAGCATGCAATAGATCCAAACAAACAGCATCATAAAAGTCTCTGCTTCATTTTTTAAATTCCTATGACTTTTAGGTTTCATTCTAGATCTCACTTAAATCTCCAAGCAAAGCCATTTCATTGAGTTCTCTTCTAGGTTGTTAAATGAAGCAAACAGATTTAGGCAGTAATGTTATGACTGGCTATTATTGATTCAGATAAATATTAGGTTAAGATTTATATTAGGATAAGATTGATATTTTGCTTTCGTCTGCCCACAATTTCGGTTCCTTCGACTGAGTCATTGTGTGGTGTCATATATGGTATATGGATTATATTTCTTGGTTTTCTTCTTAGGAAGGCAAGATCAACCTCATAGTTGATGATCCGAAATACCTTCTTATAAGTTCTCAGAAAGATAAACTTGGACTAATGTATAAAACCATATGAGTGCCTAATTTAAATCTAAGCTCATACGATTGTCTATCTGCTCGTAGATGTCTGGGCAGAAGTTTAATTCAAATCCTTATTTGTGTGATATCACCTGGATCAAGGACTGTTAGGCGATATCAGAATCTTTTTAACGATGACAAAAAGTAATAATTTAAAGACTCATCTCAGAGAAACATTTTTTGATATTGATGGAAAAAATTACGCACTTTTCTGAGTTTTTTGGAGATTAGACATGTTAAGCAATTGTTAGCTCAATTTATGACGTTGTTGATTAATGGCCATATGAATTTTGCAAGAGTAACTTAGTATTTTTAACTTCAGAATATACAAGATCTTCAGACTGTAAAATGCTATGTTTCTAAAGGCTGAAGAATTGTAAGACTTTTTATGCGTTTAAAAGTGCCCCAGTGTATGGAACGATCGCCACCAATAACTTTTTCAAGTTTAAGGGAAAAATCTGTAGAAAAAAGAATTTCTTTTAATTTCATGTCCAACTTTTGACTGATGCTTCGGCTTAATTTTCGGTCTTACCTGGGATATAAATTTGATCTATTTTGGAAAATGTATCATTAAAGACTTTACCTATATGTTAGATGTGTTTTATTTGTACTGTAATTTAGTTATTAATATTCTAAATGCCTTTGTTGAGGTGCAGAAGCTTTCAATGGATTTTGGTAAAATGCAATGATTAATAACTTATGAACTTTGAATAAAGTGAATTTACAATTTTCTGGAATGCGTTGGAAATGTTTAATTAAAGAATATCCTGCCAAAATTTTCTGTCATATTTGCTGTAGTTCTTTCGCGTCAATCATATGGAGTAGAAATCAAATGGTGGCTAATTTTCATTGATGTACTATTGCAATGCAGTTTCTAAAACATTATCTGAATCATCCACCGCGAGTTTTGCAGATGTTGCAAGTCTTGCAGCTGTGCACAATCAATCTTTACAAAAATTGAAATCTTTCTGTTTATTATGACTATTGAGCTGTTATCGTTCTTTTATCGTAAATAAAATTTCTTAAAATTGTTGATTTTCAATTGCGTTAGGAATAAATCTCCTAAAAAGTTCATTATAGTAAGGATATGTGAAGTTGATTTGGACAGTTGTAGGTTTCCTAAATTCAGAAATTGCTATCACACGATCTACAGTACGTTTGAATCTTTCAGTTGATAATGTATGCGTATCCTTTCGCAATTATACAATAAGTAGCTCTCTCTTTCGCCAGTGACGTTAATGGATCCCGATCAAACTTTAGGATTGATGTCCATAAGTAAAGTATACCTTTTAAAAAAGTCTGTTCAGGTAAATGACCACGAAACATCCGTGATAGTAAAATAACATTCGAACTTTCTTTTTAATCTAGATGTAGTTTAAATTATTTCATTGAGTTCTTATAGAGATGGTGCAAAACGCTTAAATTCTATATTAACGATTATTTGACTATGAAAAAGGAATGGCAAATGTCTATATCAATGTCAGTCAAATAATAACGTTTACTGGTTTTGGTAAAAAAGAAGCGAGATAATTTAAGAGGCTATTGCTGTTTGATGTGAGTAAAGTTCTCACAGGGCTTCACACATTTTGCATCTTTGCCAAATTTAAAGTGATACCAATAAACTTTGTATCATTTTGATATAAATCAAAATCTACATTTTCGTTTCTTTTTTTTTTAAATATCTTAGTTTACCTGGTGATTTATTACGAAATGAAAACTTGAAATTTTATAGTTAAAGATTGAATATACACTCTTACAAAACATCAAACTATTTTCAGATCTTGCTGATTTATTAGCACAAGGCATTGTTTTTACAATAAAGCATAGTTTTATAGTGTTATAAACTGCAAGAATTTTGTCAGTCATTTTTTCAATGTTATCGATCGGATCACACATAAGTAATTTCATAAAATTACTTGTGTTTGTGGCTACATCTTTTGCGGTCATGATGATATATTTCTTGTTCTATAACTTTTTTTGAAGAACTTTTCTTCATAAAAAGAATTACTAGCTGAATTTTTCATTTGTTGTATCAAATCAGACTGGCATTTATCGCCAATGTATTAATAAATTTTTTATGCGTGTTGTTAATGAATCTTTGAGTAATGTCTTTTTAAAACACGCTATTTTACTTATTGTGGTTTTAAAAGAACCACACAAATTCTAAAATATTCTCGTTTAGTGATGCAAAAACGGTATTATATTTGGTTAATCTTGATTGATACTTTTTGTTTGTGCTTTGAGTTTAAAAAATCATAGTTCAAACATGAGCAGCTTCATTGCCACTCGGTATCTTCCAAAAATTCTGTTTTCCAACTTATTACCATTACCTTCATTCCCTTTACAAAATAAAAGATAAGCGTTATAATAGATCTAAATTTAAACACGTGCCTTTTATTAAAGAAAATAAGAAGTAATCTTATCAGAAATAAATTTAATCATGCCTGATCACTGATCACTAATGTTATTGGCTAATTGCAGTGTGTATTGATAGTGACATAATGATTATATAAATTCTATTACAAACAAATAAAATATTTTCGAAATCAAATTTAAATATTATGTATAAATTTAAAGATATTAACATAAGCGTTTTCGTATAGCAACGCTGGTAAGTATAAAATATAAACAAAGCAAGAAGAGAATTTACTTAAAAATCTTATAACGAAATTTTAACTTTTTAGCTTGTAAAATTTCAAAAATAAAATAAGGTTCGGGTAACTGAGGCTTTGCACCAGCTCAGTTGATTAAGGTTTTGCATCAGGTTCAGATGAGAAAGGCGTTGCACTAGCTCAGGTGAGTAAGGCTTTGCACTAGCTCAGGTGAGTAAGGCTTTGCACTAGCTCAGGTGAGTAAGGCTTTGCACTAGCTCAGGTGAGTAAGACTTTGCACTAGCTCATGTGAGTAAGGAATTGTGCAGTAGATTAAAGTTTTCAGACGATTTCGTGTTGCAGGACTAGTGTAGGGGATGATTACATATCTTTGAAGCACATTAATACTAACCCAAATAATTTTAACTTATTTTTCTAATTGAAATGTCAAGAAATTGCTTGTCTTGCAAGCAATTTCTTGACATTGATTTCCTGAAATTGTTTTACAAACGTTTCTCAATTGTTCTCAAATGTCAAGCAGTGTTACTTGTAATCACTTAAAAAGTACAGTTGCATTAAGTATTCTTTTATACTTATCACTAATAATAATTTCTCAATGATAAAATTGCTCTTAATACCAAATACGCGAGGTAGATGTTTTAAATTAAAATGTAACAATACTATAGTTTATATTAATTTAGAGTTAACGACAACAACATATTTAAACATTTCTTTAAAACATTTAAAACAAATTTTCATTCTCTTTCAATTTCTATGTGTCCTCATCAGTCTTCCAACATTTAAAGAAAGAAATTTCTGTATAAGGCTTCAACGTAACTGATTGGTTCCAAAAATCCTCTTTTTCTACAAAATAAGCTTCAAGACACACAACAACTTTATTCAAACCAATAAAATGAACAATTTTTGAGAAGCAATATCCAAAACTTGTGAGGAATTAATGGAATACATCTGCTTAAGAGGATGTTTCTTTCAAGATAAATGTAGCATGATGACTTAAGAAAGGAGGACTCTAAAGATTCTCTTAACATGAAATTTTATTCTGGTATCGAACTCTCTATCTGCCGGACACAAGAATATCACTTTTATTTAGCAAATGACAGCGTCTCCTGGTTTCTCTGGTATTTATTTATTAAATTCATTAAATAGTTTAATGGAAAGTTCCTTTAGTTAAAATTTGCTTCATTTTCATACATCATTTTGCCTGGTTGTCCAATTACTGAATCAAACATCCACGCATGTAAAATTTCATAATTATCGATCTTGACGGGCTCAGTTGTCAAAAAAGAATTACTTGGTAATCCTAATAAATTTAATACTGAATTTAATAAATACTTCAAACTATAAATTATTGAACACTTTTTAGTAAATGACATAAAAATTTCCTTATTGCTTTGTGATTTTAGCTACATATTATTTCATAAATTAATGGTGCTCACATTGCTGTCCAAGCTTCTTTGTCTGGTAGTTTTTCCGTCGAATAGGGAAAGAATATATAAGGAAAGAATATATTTTTCTCTCTTTTTCTTTGATAGAAGAATTTCTAAAGTGTAGGATAAGATGTGCTACACAGATATCTCATCAGTTAGGTAATGCAGATCGAAGGAATATTTCATTGAAGACATTCCATTGCTTTATCTGAGTTGATTTATTACTAATTTTAAGTAAAAACATTTTTCCTGTGAATGAGTTGGGAACCGCCATAACATGCCTATTGCAGTTTTCTAATAAATATTTTCTTGAACATCATTTTTCAATTTCTTATCATACAAGGTTCCATTCGAAGCATGAAGAAGTTTGAATTCATCACATAATTTGACCAAATTTACCATTGAACTGCGTCTCTTGAACGCAGTGATGAACAAAATGGTATTTTATAAAGTGTCTTTATTGTGGTAGCTATCCTATATTTTTCTTTAAGATTTTAAATACAACAATTAATTAGAAATAAATTAAATTTATTGAGAATAATTTTCAAAATAATTAAATAAAATTTGTATTTAGTGTAATAAAATTTATAATAGAGACTTCGAGAAATTTTCGAGCAGAACATTCACAAAGTTAACTACTAGCACATTTTGACTTCTTCAGCTGAGGGCAATTGATGGACTTCTCCAGTGTAAGTCATTAAAACCTGAATATTATGAGGTGGTTCAAGGTAAAGGGAAATACGTCCCATCAAGAATTAGAGGCTTTTGTATTCTTGACAAGCGCTAAAGGGAGGGGAGGAACCTACATTGAAGTGAAAGCCAAAACTAGGTTGCCACCATGAAGAAAAAAAGGAATCGCTTTCTTCGCAGAATCTCAGATGGTTAAGACGTCAAATGTCTCTTGTTAACTTTATTGAAACAAATTTTATATCAGCTGTCAGTATATTTTAAGGATGGTTGTTAGTCTACTAAAATCACGTTTTTGCATTTGATGTATATAATATATGAATAACCGTTCTGACCCATGAATACATATACACTTTTCTTTATTTTTGTGAAGAGCAGATTAAAAACAAAAATGAAGCAAAAATCGGTAAAATATATATTATCTGCAAGTTTATACTTTTTCCCCAAAACGAATCATTCTTTTAATTTAAAATACAAAAAGACAAAATTGAATGGAATGAAAAATAAAATAATGAATCTATTTTCTGATTTTTAAGTGCGACTAATTTTTTTCCTCTTTTAACCTTTTTTTATTTCATAATCGTATCAACGGATTTCCCATGGAATTTAAAAGATTCAGCATTTAGTGCTTTTTAGCATACTCTCAGTAAGTTTACCATAACTCTTGTAAAGGGGGTGGGTATTATCTTTAAACTTCTAGTTTTAGTTTTTGCAATAGTTGATTCTCCCCATCTAGTTTGGAAGATATTAAATTGTGCTTCCTTGTCCTGAGACATGACAATTTCAGAATTTGAGGAACGGTTCTGAGTGCGTTGTCTGTTAATAGGAAACATTTTTAGAAAGAAAAAAGGAATTTAGAAAAGTCACCATTTCTTTCCGAGTCTATAAATAATGACAGTTTTGAATTAAAAAGTTCATGACTGTAATGACCTAACGCGTCGGTGTATACTTTCTGTCATCTAGAATAAATTTTTTATCCTTTTTATGTGATAATGATAATATATTGAGATAAACTGAATCAGTTCATGTTTAACACTTTCAGTTAAATTCATATTTCTAAAGTGTTGCTATTTACTAAACATTTTTTATAATCTGCGAAGGATGTTCTATTTTTAACTCTTTTCGATATTTTAGTGGTATTTTTTTCAGTTTTGCAAAAGTACATTTTTGGTCTTAAGTTATAAAGTCTTCCTTCAATATTTCATCCTTAAGTAATCAATCATTGACTTCATAACCAATTTATACATAATAACCATACATAAAATTATATATATCCATTTATAACCCTACTTACTATTATATATATATATATATAT
>JAPDSC010089574.1:525400-540146 GCA_026290005.1 Latrodectus geometricus | reverse complement strand
TCATTGATCAATTTTGTGTTTTATCATTATTTCTTTCATATTAATTGTAACTGTATTCTGAAGGTATAAAAAAGTTAATGGATAACAATATGTAAATACGATGTCAGTTGTACTATCCTTTCTGTACAAGAAATTTATAAATTAGCCGTCATTTATTATGAAGAGATTCATTAAATTATTAATTTCGGTCGTGCAAACATTCTATGTGGCTCTATTCGCTTGAGAGAATGCCAGTCAAATATAGCGAGACTCATTTTCGAAATTCAATATTCTCGATTTATAGTGCCCTCGAGAATATTCAATTTTAGGCATTGCATCCTATTATGGTTAACGCTGTGAGTACTTCGCTTACATAATAACTGAGGCGTAATAAAGACGTCTTAGCAAAGTAGTCAATAACTGTTAATAGATGTATAACATTTCATCAAATAGCGATAACAACCCAATTAACATGCAAGACGTGCGTCCGACATGTCCGAGAATTTGGGATTGATGGAATATGGGAACTTAAACCAAGTTCGATTGGTTACATTGCTAGCATACCATTGATTGCAGGACATTTTTGAGGCAAGAAATCATATTGTTTCGATTCCTAATGATTAGAAAGAAAATTCTTAGTCGTATGATATCATTTTCAAAGAACTGATTGTAGAGTTTCAAAGTTTTTCAGACTCCATTGAGTCATGAACCCGAGGAGCAAAATGAAAGCTTTAACTATACGTAAACCTCTTTTGAAATCTCAGAACATATGATTTGTTTATTCTTGGGGAAAATAGGAGAAGAGTATTCTACCTATGACTCAAGGATCACATAATGAAAAAATCTTGGTATCCCAACATCCATTTACATTTAGGATTCACTCGATCTGCTTCTCCAAACCACTCCACCTTTAAATTCTTTTTTAAGGAATGAAAGTATTTGACAGGCTCAAGAAACATTTTTCTATCATTTCAGGACTCTTTTTCTACAATGTCAAACTAACTGTATCAAGACAAATTGATGCAATTGCAAAAAATTTATGATTTTTCCCTTAAACTCCCTTTTAGCTTTCAAGAATGTTCAAGATTATACTTTTCCAAACCTTATAAACAACATAATATAAATTTGCTTTTTGTCAACTGATATAATATTCAATATGATATTGTATTTTTATAGCGCTCAGGTGATATATTATACAGATATTATTTTATAATTGAAGTTTGTATGCATACACACATATATATTTTTTAATTTACATTTATGTGTATCTATAGGTATGTATAAGAATATTTAATTTTTTTTTTTCTATTTTATTTTAAAAAATTATATCTTTGATTTTCTGTGAAAATTTTTTTTCTTATAAAATTTGTCGCATAATGTCTAATTACAAGTGTTTCCGCAATTCATCACTACTGGAGCCGGAAGTGATGGCACCTTGTATATTAGCACACCCGGTAGATGTGCCATCATAGACCCGAAAGTGGGTGGGTTTAAGTAATTTAGAATCAGGGACCAAGCAGAAGACTTAACCTGCCACACCCAGATTATTCACACAACACATTATTACACAAGAAAAACATTGCGATCACAAAATATTTCACATGCTCCTGCCTTAAGTGAATATGATAAATATTCAGTAACGTCGTGACTCGAACTCACTACATTCAGATAACGAAAGGGAAAGCACTAGCCAACCAAGCCTTATAAAGCCGTACATATTAGTCTATTAAAATGTAATTTATTATTAAAGTACTTATAATTAATAAATTAAATGCAATTTTTTTTATTATTGAGTATTTAATAATGTATAGTTAATTAATGAATTATTTACTAAATGTTTTGTTAATAAATAATTTTGAACGATCATTAAATGTATGCATCCAGAAATTATTTCCTCCTTAAAATTATTTTATTGAAGTATTACATGGGGAGATTATAGAAGCTTCACTCATCTTCTTCAAACGAAATCATTCTCGTCTTACAATCTTAAAAAAATTAATTTGTGCCTTTTCGTTGCTTTTCAACGTGAATTTATGCATCTCATTCCTGCCTCCCTAAAATGATTACCAACTGAAAAATTTTGAAAATTTTTTTTAGTATATTTTTATTTATCCTGGTTAGTTCAAACTCTTTTCTATTTATACGAATTGTAAAACTGAAATTTATTTTTCTGAAGATTATAGAAAATTTAAATATATATGTATACAGTTATTTAGGTAAAGATTCTTCATTACTTTAAAAATTCAACAAAGTATGAAATATTAGGTAAAGTGTGAGCTTTAATTTGAAAAATTCTTTCTATTCGTAGTTAAAAGTACTTATATATACATATTTTTCTTTGTATAGAGAGAATATCCTCTATTTCCCACATAAGATTAGCTCCCCTTATTCTTTTTGTTCGAAATAAGTGCTTAAATATTATTTTTAACAGAAAATTCTGATTAAATAATAATTACTTTTTCTTATAATAAACAGGCAGTGTTTTATTGATAAATGTATAAATTTTAATTTAAAAAAAATCTTCTCTAGGTATTGCAGTTTTATGAAAATGCACATTGTTTATTCTAGTTAAAAATTAGTTTTAATCTTTTATTGCGTGTGATAAATAACAGGATTATAGGAAATACAACATATTTACGAGAAAAAAAAGTTCTTACGTAATACATGAATCGTGCCAAGAGGATCCGTAGTGCCGTTGGTTGTTTTCACGTGAATTGAAAAACAAACTGAACAATTCATTTACCGGAATATGTCTATTACTACGTCTATCTATTTTATCTTACCTTCAACCATTTATAGTCTAAACAATTTGATACTTTTTCCTGAATTTATTATTTTTAGACAGCGCTTAGATGACCATCCTTGACTATCAACGATTTGTCTGTCTAGAGAAGTAAAGTGAAATCCAATCGAATATATATATTTAACATGATCAAATATTTTCTGCTGACAGAAAATTATTCATTTCAATCAATATTTCACCTCATTTTTTATGTTAAATTTAAATCAAAATATAAATAGTGCTTAAAAATTCCTGTTATTGTCAAACGATTCCTTATTTTTTTTTATGTAACTGCCACGTGGTTCGAAGAGAGAAGTGCTTCGAATGGACTTTCCTTTCTTAATTGTCTGTAGTAGAAGAAACAAATGGTAGTTGACTTTTTCCAAGCACCCTTTCTCCTATTTCCTTTATTTTTTATAAATTCTGCAAATTATCTAATTTATATCAATGAGATGAAACGATTTTGTTGGTATTTTTTGTACGCTGTTAAAATTTTTGTGCTGATTAGGCCGTGTCAAAAGAAGGCATACTTTTAAATGCATAGAAATAACAATTTTGGCAATTTGGATTATTCGATGTATTTATTGACGATGTGTGGTTGATACGAAATTTGAAATGCTGGAGTATTAGATTGATAGGGTATCTAATGATATTTAATTGCAATTGGACATAATGTTAAACAGTACTGGGGTATTCCTTGATAATACACGAAGATATGTCGCTTTTTCATATCTATTATAATAAGTGGCGAATGGAGTATGGCTTGTAATAAATTAATTTAGGAAAGCATTTACATAACAGTGATCAGTGGAGTATTTTAGTATTGTATAATATGTCCCTCTTCCTTGTCTGAGAAATTTTGCCCAATGATTCAATGATTGTGAGATTTTCTTGTTGCTTCTTTTGCTAAAATGCTATCTTTTTCATTTGCACGTGCTTCATCGTGTGTGCTTTTATTCATTTAATCTTGACTTATAGACGTGTTGATGTAAGAATTGCTTGGGTTAATGCTGATTGAAAAACTATTGCTTCTACTTAAATGACGGAGTTGTATAGGTGGTGTTGAGTTGCATCAAAGTATATGATGTTGATGCAGTATTTTTCCCCCTCACAGAATAAGAAAAATGCAATTGCAAAGAAATGATTGATTTTTAAGCCACCTGGGTACAAATTGTAAGTTGTTGGAAGATTCGGTTTTTGATGGATGATTTTTGATTGATTTAAAAGGTTTTTGATGGATGAATATTATATTTATTAACATGTATTTTGGCATTTGTGTGGATGAGTCAATTTAGAAAATTATTTTAGAATTTAATTTTAATGGAAATTTCTTCTGGCTTATGGGGAGCCACTGTTGGATTTAGTTTTAAACGATTCGATAAGAGGAAGTGTCTTTGAATGCTTAATAATTTTTTTCTCTTGTTCAAAGATTGTGGAAGCTACATATTTTTTCAATAACTATCAAGTTAATTGTTTTGAAACTTTGCTGTTTAGTCTTCATTTTTCTCAAACTCTATGATTAGAATTATTTTTGCATCAAAGCTTCTTTGACCTGGCAAAAAAGAGTTTTTATCGAGAAATAATACGAAAATATTTTAGGTTTTCAGTAAATTTAACACTGCTTTTTCTGACTGTGATCATTGTGTTGGATTTAAGCTTCTTTTTTATGATAAGGGTTTGTGTTTTATGTGCGGAGAGAAGTTTCTTTTTCTTAGCGTTTTGTACTAAATCACTTCAGTGGGTCATCAAACTGAACAATACATTCACCAGAATTTTGTACTTTTAATTTAGATTTTTTTGTCACTCTTTATCACAAATGGGGCATCATCGGTGAAGTCAAGGCATAAGTGTGGATTGAAAAACTATGATTGAGTAATTTCTCAAAGATATTCCAAACTATTGATCTTTTATGAAATACTTAAAAAAAATCCTCGGCTATGTTTCCTTATTAACATTCATAATTTATTACAATTTGTCTATTTTCTAGAAAACGAAAAATTAAGTGCATAATATTTGCTGAGCATCATGTATATAAAATAGCTTGCTTGACTTCAGGCTGCCAATAAGAGTCCAAAGTTTCCTTAGTATCCTGACTTATCAATATTGTATCGATATAATCTTTCTTGTTTTACTGTATTTGAATCATTAGGCACTATGGTATGTTCTGTAGATATGTTATATTAGCATCCGTTTTATCTGTGGAATATCTTAGATGATAATATCTTAGATAATATCTAAGATACTATCATCTAAGATAATATCTTAGATGATAGAACTATGTTATATCTTAGATGATAGAACTATGTTTTCTATGTTTGTTTTTCTTACTATGTTTTCTATGTTATGATTAACTACGTTTTCCTTATAAATTTCCAATAGCTAGTATGAAGCATTCTGGTCTCTATGATTGTGGGTTCTTAAGATTTTCGTTTTTCTTGTAGAAGATAAATTGTGCGGGTTGAATACAGATGAAATTCTTGATATTTATGGAAAAGGGTGATTAAGAGCGTTTGGACGAATCTAATGGACAAGTTTAATAATGATATTGTCTATATCATGGGTGTCTAAACTATGATGGTTTGATGGTCGCTTTGCGAAGGGAAATTGCTAGAACATACTTACAAAATTTTTTTGAACAAATTGTGATAAAAATCAATGCTATGTAGTTTTAGTAAAATTGTAAAAATTAGAAAATTAGCTATTCATCTTTATAAAACTCCAGTAAAAAAACATTTCCAAATTTTTTTCAATTGAATGACACTTTGCAGTTCAATATATTCCATTTGAATATTTGAATGTAATTTTATTACTTCTAGAGAAAATATGGTGGTAAATTGATGAAATACTTTTTAGCTTGAAATCTGCTTTCAAACTCTTGAATAAAATCAAAAATTAACACTACTTATTTTACATATTTTCTGCCATTAACAGGTTTATTATGTATTACTAACAGCCAAATTACTAATATGTATCAAATCTTTTGCTTTTATTTGAATGTGTAAAAGTTTTAACTTTCTTTCAACGCTCTTATTGTTTAGAATATATTATTATAAAGTTGATTTTTTTCCTTGAAGTCTCAAAATAAAAACCTTCTAATGTTCTGTTTTGCTAAAAAGCTAAATCTAAAACCCAACCTTCTTCTTCATATTTAGTCACAGATTTCTCTTTCGTTTTCATAAATATTTTTATTTCAGTTGTAAATTGTAAAATCTTTTGAGAATTTTCCCTTTTTTTTAACCCTCTCACTTTTGTATGATGAGTAACATTTGCAAATTCAGTGACTATTACCTTAAAAAAATTTTGAAATTGTGTAGAATTAAGTCCTTTTTCTCTTTGACGTTTAGTTAATGGTTTTTACAATAACGCTTATTACACTTTCCATGATTAAAATTTTTCCACATAAATTTTCCTGATGATATACCATCAAGATCATATTGTCGGCAGTGTTGACTTCTTTATTAAACACCAGTCTCCCATTTTTACCAATCATGGTAAGGGCTCCATCGGTTATAATAACTGATAAGTTTTCCATAAATAAGAAAAATCTTTTCATTGTTGTTTTTAATGCATTGAAAAAATGTACAGACTTGGATGTGTCCTTTAACTATACTAAAGCAACCATTTCTTTCGTGATCTTATAATGCTCATCGATTTCCCAGATAATGATTGCCAATTGCGCCGTATAAGAAGCATCAGTGCTTTCGTTCATGGCTGTAACGAATATAACTTAAAATTAAAGCATTTACTCAAAGACTTTCCAACAAAATTCCCCTACTCAATTCTTATGCATATAGTTTGGTGTAATTAACTGGTTTTCAACCTTTTCAACCAACTGAGAAATTCAACCTTTTTCAAGGGCAACTTTCCGTTAAACCCTTTAACGGTCAAGTTATTTTGATGAGTTGGGTACACAAACTGTAAAATTTTTTTATTGCAAAAATCAAATGTTTAGTACAAAATAAAATATACTTAGTAGTTAAAAATTTATATTTTGAATTACATGCGTAAAATTTTTAAAGTTTTGTAGCTATTGCATATTTGCTTGAGGCAGCAATGGCAATTGTAAAGTTCGCTTCTAGTGGAACATTATTTTCTAAAAATTAAAAAAAAATATTTTCTAAAAAATAAGTAAATGAAAAAAAAATAAAAGTGAATACCTATTAGTAGTTCAGTAATTCAGTTTTGTGTGGTACAACTAGAAACACTTCTCCAAGCACAAACCAACTCCACAATCACTACGCCAGAATCGTGTTTCCTTCCTTACTTTTTTCCCATTTTTATTCTTTTTTGAATAACACACTTTGCACTGTCTTGTCGGCTCACGTTTCGCAGGAGTAGGAGGAATATGGGCTATAAAATGTCGTTCAGTAAGACGGGCAGGGTTATCTATTGTAAGTGGTCTGCCAACATTCTTTTTTCCAGAAGCTGCATCATCATATTTATGTAAAAACTCTTTTACAACTTGGATTCGAAATTCTAAAAATGTAATACATTTCCCACAACTACATTTTTATAGAACAAAAATGAGTTCCAGAGTACCTTGTCTAGTAACTGTAAAAATATTTTTTTATAATATTTTTTCTGACGTTTTCGGATTGTTGGATGAAAGGAAATTTCCTGATCACAGTTATCTACACCACCCATAGTTAGATTGTGGTCAGAAACAATCTTCGGCTGTAGTATATCTTCATTTATTTTATTTTTGAGGCTGACCATGGAAGTATCATGAATACTGCTCATCAAACACACATCTTTCTTATCTTTTCGCCTTATAGCCAAAATCTTACCCCTTTGAAAAGCTATGATTTGACCTTTTTGTAGTTTTCTTTTAGTGAATTCTGTTTTGTTTTAGTGAATTCTGTTTCAAATCTCGTCTGTTTATCCTTACTGTGCCATAAATATATGTTTTTTGGGCTATAAGTAAATCTGCAAGCTCGGGTGACATGTAATAGTTATCTACAGTCACACACACAATAACCATTTCCAAGAAAGCAATGCAATAGGTGCATGACAACTTTTGTAGAAAGTTCATAATTTGTATTGGATTGAAGACAGTACTATTTCCTGTATAGATAATGAAGTCACAAATATATCCTGTTTCCGTCTCACAAACCATAAAAAATTTTATTCCAAATCGTGCACATTTGATAGGAATATATTGTTTCCAAGATAACCTTCCTTTATAAGGCATCAAGCTTTTATCCGCCAATACATCTCTTTCCGGTATGCAAAAATTACAAAATTCTTTCCGTAAATTTTCTATCACATTATACAGTTTCCAAAGTTTTGGATTTAGAAAATCTTTTTTTCAGCTTCATAACTGCAAAAATGTCAGTATCGAAAACGCAAAATTTACAAGGATTACTTTTGAGTACACTGGAGTATGCAAAATTCTTTAATGAGACCAGTAAATAGCCTGGTTTTTGGACAATACCTTCATGAATTATTAGCCCAAAGAAGAGCTTCATTTCTGTCATTTGTAGGGATCCAATTTTTACTGCGGGAGCACCTTGATATCTTTGCCCAATTCGCTTTTTTTTCTTCTTCATAGTTGTTTGTTTCTTTGAGAATTATATCCATTAGATTTGAAACCAGAAACATTTCTAAAATATCTAAAGGAGTGTAGTTTATGTTTACAGCAAAAGTTACGCCTGGAGTACCTGTAAAAGGGATTGATTGATTGATTTGTGGGGTTTAATGACACAAGGTACGATTACGGACAAGCTGCGTCAGACATTGGATTTAGTAAAATTTTATTTGTTTATTTAAATCACTGGTAAAATGTAAGAGTTGTTAAAATTAAATCTAATTTTTCATAATATAAAATTATATTTTGTTTAAAAAACCTACGACACGTAAAAAGGAAAATATATTAGGATTTGGGCTTATACCAATTAAATTTTCCAAATTTGAAGGTACGGAGCTAAAAAAACAAGGAACGACAGTCTTTAAAAACAGGACATTCGATTAAAATATGATAAATGGAATATGCAACATTACATTTTATACAATGTGGTGGATGTTCGTTGAAAAGTAAGTATTTGTGAGTAAATCTCGTATGACCGATCCTCAGACGAGTCAATGTGACATCTGAATTCCGTACTTTTAAAACAGGAAATGATTTAATGGATGATGTTATGAGGTGCAACTTATTGTTTACTTGTGAATTCCAAGTCTCTTGCCACAATGAAACGATATATTTTTTGACAGCCTTTTTAATATCTGTAAAGGGAACTTTGGGATCACGAATAATAGAAGCCGATTTTGCTGCTGTGTCCGCCATTTCATTCCCAACAATTCCCACGTGACTGGGAATCCAGCAAAATATGACATCAAACCCTCTGTTGTATAATGTATGCAGTTGGTGCAATATAGTAGTTACAACAGGGAAACAATCATCATTAAGATTACTTAACTGTTTTAGAACACTCATGCTATTGGTATATATGCAAAATTTACGATATGAGCTAGTTGTTAAAAATTGGAGGGCATATACGATAGCAGTAGCTGCGGCCGTATTAATACAACAAGAAGTATGGAGGCCATTATCTGTCTTAGAACCATCCGTAAAACACGGTATGTATTTTGAGTATTCAAGGCGGGGGTGAGCAAATAGTTGTTGGTAAATGATTGGAGAAGTGTTGTATTTAATATAATTAGCAAAAGGATTCAAGATAATAATGTTCATAATGTTCCATGGAGCTAACCTCAACGAATCAGTAGGTACAGGCTGTATATCTGAGAGGTTTGATTTTGAGATAGAAGATTTTATCCTCTCTATAAAGGGAAAAATATTGTAGGGGCGAGCGACGTACAGTCTCTTAAGACTAAGTGCAAGTTCAGTTGATTTCAGCGGATGATTGGGAATTGACATTATTTTAAATAAATAGTTAAATGATAACTGCTTACGTCGCAAGTGGAGTGGTGGTTGTCGACAAATCACATATAAGCTTTGAATGGGTGAAGTTCGGAAAGCACCTGAGCAAATTCGTAGGGCCTGAGGGTGTACAGGATCCAGTCTACAAAGAACAGAAGCTCTTGCCGATCCATATGCAACACAACCGTAATCCATTTGAGATAATATGAGGGACTGATAAATTTTGAGTAATATTTCACGATCGTCACCCCAAGAAGTATTTGAAAGTACTTTTAAAATATTTAACGACTTTTCACATTTTTTCTTTAAATATAAAATGTGAGAGAGAAAAGTAAGCTTTTTTGTCAAATATAACTCCAAGAAATTTAATTTCATCGACCATTGGTACAGGTGTGTTTCGTATATTGATGATTGGATCAGCATGAAGTCCAGTTTTACGGCAAAAATGAACACATTTACTTTTAGTTGAGAGATTTCGTGTCCATTCCTATCACACAAGAAAACTATGTTATTTACAGCAAATTGTAATTTTCGTTCGAGTATAGGAAAACTACAACCTTGACAGGAAATCTGTAGATCATCCACATATAATGAACCATGAATGGAAGGTGTAAGGGTATTTAAAATATTGCTTATATGGAGATTAAAAAGAGTAACACTTAAAATGCTACCCTGAGGCACTCCCTCAGCTTGTGTAAAAGGACTTGGGAAAGTCGATCATATGCGGACTTTAAAAATACGTAATGCTAAAAAATTCTGGATAAAAACAGGTAGATTGCCTCGAAATCCTAACTCAAACATTGTGCGGAGAATACCATGTCTCCACATTCTATCATAGGCTTTTTTTATATCGAAGAATATAGAAACCAAGTGATTTCGTCTGACAAAGGCATTACGAATATCCGATTCGAGATATATAATATTATCTAGAGTAGTTCTGCCTTTACGAAAACAATTTTGATTTATGTTTTCTGTAATATGAGACTTTGTCAATTTTTTCAGAAATTACAGGAAATTCAATTGGAGGAAGAGTTGTATTTTCTGTTTGGGTGGCAACAGTTACTCTGACCTTTTTTACTGTACTTGCATAAGTTATTCCTACAGAGGAAGTTCGAGCTGTTACAATGCGTCTGGCTTCTGGATAGGAGACTTCCACCCACACTACAGTTCCACCCACACTGTCGCGTGAGACATTGGCCGCACAACAGGTGTAATGGTTTGGGGGACCGTAGCCTATGATAGCTAGTTCACTCTAGTTACGGTACGTGGAACCTTAACTGATCGGCATTATGTTAATGACATTCTTCGACCATGAGTGGAACCTTTCCTAAATGTTCGTCTAGGGGCAATTTTCCAGCAAGATAATGCTTGTCCATATACATCTCGAGTCGCTCAAGACTTCCTATACTTGTCCCCGATACAGCATGTTTAAGACCATAGGAAATGCCAGATGCCGCCGCGTCACTCTGTATAGGATTTGGAGGTGGCTGTTTAAGATTTGTGGGTACATCTGTCGCAGGAGAACGTCAGATATCATCAACTCGATGCCGGAGAGTATGGCGGCGTGTATTGCAATAGGAGGCAGTCCAACGCGCCATTGAGGTTGCACTGTATTCGTCCAATTGTCTTCATTTTGGGAATCTAATATCTGTATCATTCTGTAATTTCATTTCAGTCCCATGTTCCCTTCTTAGAGCGCTATTTTCGATGTCAATGAGTGATTTTGAAATGTAATGAATTTTTTTGTTGTAGTTAATTTTTAGAAATCTTTTTGGTTAATTATTTTTTACTTTATTTGTAATATATTACATTTTCCCAAGTTATTGTTTTTCCTTTTATACCATATTTTTCATTTACTTTTACTGTAAGTTTTGACCAAAGTACACCTCTTGATGAAGAGGTTTCTTGAGCTTCCAAATGTTTATCAATTTCATTTTTTAAAATATTTCCTCATACACTATATTATTATCATAATGTTTAGTTATAAATATTATCAAGTTGCAAGTATGAATATAAAACAA
Organism: Latrodectus geometricus; assembly: GCA_026290005.1. Taxonomy (NCBI): domain Eukaryota; kingdom Metazoa; phylum Arthropoda; class Arachnida; order Araneae; family Theridiidae; genus Latrodectus; species Latrodectus geometricus. Next base: position 528,487 of record JAPDSC010089574.1, on the reverse strand, counting down.
ATAATATTTATGTTAGTTGCTCCTCTACTTAGCAACAGCGAATTCAAAACAAACGGGAAAGAAATAACCTTCTTGCGATTCAGTGGCAATCTATAATAATCATTGCAACATCACATCTAACATTACTGCAATTAGCGAGTGTAAATTAAGATAATTATTTGACATATTATTTTACTGATACTAAACCATTCGTTTTAGTCAGCACCCCCGTTGCTGGCCGCATTCCCGCAACAGGTCTGTTAGGCCACAGGCCTTGATTGTGTAATTTACATTTCTTATATTTGTTGACAAATAATAGTGAAGATCAATTATTCTGTCAAAAGACAATCAAATTAAGAGTCATTAAATGTAACTTTGATTTTGCCTTTTAAAAAAAACATCTGAATAAATTATCTCAATTTTAATCTTTTGGTGACTAAATGGAAAACCAACAAATATTAAGATATCGATAGCAGCTATTGAATTTGGTGATTATAGATTTTACACTTGAAAAGTTTTTTCTGTCTCTACCAAAAAGTGGATTCCCCACAAATGCATTTGGATGAATATTTTGAAATGCATCATTGCAGCAGACTGAGAAAAATTCCTTCTTCTTGATTACTTTCTTTTTACTTTTGCAATCAAAACGGCCTCATGGAACAATCAATTTTGGCTCCCTGTAGAAAGTTCTGTAAGGCATCTGCAGATAATGACGCTATTCACTACCTTTGTGTAAAACTGGGATGGTTCTTTGGAAATGTCCAAAACTTTGTTTTACTGTCGAATTCTTAAATTCTATCAGTTAGGAGTAACAAAGGTCACTAAAATATGTATAATAAAGTGTAAGATATTAATTGAAAAATCATTTCCCACACAACATTAATTAGTTGACACTCTACCAACACTTTTTGCACACGAGTGCTAATTAGAGCAGAGCTAAAGTTTGAAGTGTATTAAAAACCACCAAGAACCATCGAAACCAGAAACTGTTAAACCGAAGTGCTAAATATTCATTTGCCGGTCTAAACTGTCATTACACAAGGTGTAACAGATTATTTGAAAGAATTTTTCTCTCTGAGTGAGAAAAGTATTGCGTTCTATTGAGGGGAAAAACCTTAAGGATGGTCTCAGCTTTTGTTGACACCTGACGAAATAGGTGCATTGATTCCTCACATCAATGTGTTAAACTAAAGTAAGTCTCTAAATTAAATTATTTAATGATTATGGAACACTGTGCCATAAACATTTTTAAATTTAAATAATACACAGTTAATAAAATCAATTTTGAATGCTCTTAATGATAAATTTCAGTTTGAGCTCTTTTATTTTCTTGATATATTTCTACATTTTGTTTTGCAGATTTTTTACGTGTTTTATGATTAAATTTTCACATATTTTAAATAATATGTTCTTTTTAATGTGGATTCACTTAGGATAGAGACAAATTGCAACAAGACTTTTCTTTCCTGTGGAATTGATTGATAATGATTTAATAAAATATTCAGCATTAACACGTCACCGCAGCAGTTATCTTTCGTTATTGATTTGCTCATGATAGCGCTCTGGAAGCGTTACAGTCGTTGTCATGGAAACTCCTCATCTTCCTGTTTCAAATGAATGTTTGCTGCATTGCAAAGTACGTGGATCATCTATGGGATTTTTACTTTTAGAAATCTTCTCACAAAGGAAGGAGCTTTTATAATTTTCTAATTATTTATTTTTGACAAATTCTAACATTTTAAATTACATACTATTAAAGTAAACTTTTGTTATTTTAATTTCTAGAATTAGTTACTTAATTTTAGAGAAGACTTACATTATAGTGTATTTCATAAATTATATTTTGGAAGCTTTTAATCTTTTGAACTCAGTTTTAAGTGTAACCTTGAGCAAAAAATTCAGATTTTAGGTTTAAGTAATCCTTATAGTAATGGAGTTTTAAAATGAAATACGTTTACGTTTTTGTTTTTATTATTTTTATTTTTGTATTTTATGCTTCACTTGCCAAATCGATTAAATCCATTTTCTGAATTTTATTAAGTTTTAATTCCAGAGCTGTATATAATATATTATTGTATATATTCAAAACTAATTTCAGTTTTAATAAGAATTAACGCCACAAAACCATAGATATTTAAAATACACTATTCTTAAAAAATATCATATACTTTTCATCATTAATGTATAAAGTTTGTATGTAGGTGATTTGCAATATCGGGGTTATTTGTTATTGCAGGAAACAGCCATGTAATTTTACGGAAGCTGCCAGGTATTGATTTCTGAACAGTAACTGGGACCTTCATTGTTTTGTAATGAAATGGAAAGCTTTTTCATATGCATTTGTTGTTCGCATGGGAAATATCATTTATTTCCACTATACGCAATGCAATAGTAACACCAATATTTTCTATTATTTGCTGAGGAACGTTCTTATGCAGAACAGCTTACAGTTAAAAAAAATGTACGAAAATTTATTAATTCAAACCTATAATTATTTAAAATTTTACAATATTAATAGTGAAATTGGCATATATGAATTGTGCTTAATATCTTGGCCAAAATTCCTCGTATTCGCTATAATTGCTATTCACTTAAACATTATTTGTATCAATAAAATAGAATTTTTATTTTCTATATTGACATGCTTTTAGAAATTTTAAATTATATTTTGAAAAACAAATATGTTCATAATTTTTATCTAAAAATATTAAAATTTAAATAAATGTATTCTCTTTGAAATTGTAAACGTAAAATGCTTAGTGTTTTCATTTTGTTTTAAAATTACGTCTTATTTTTGTGAAACGTTTGATCTCTTAAAAATACCTCTAATAAAGTTAGTTTTTTATAATTGAAAATGCTTTCTTCAAAACAGAAATTGAAGAGTTCTTGCAGTTAACTCTCTTTTGAGCCTTTAGCAGCCTTTAAAATGAATTTTTAGTCAAAATATTTCGAAAAAATTTGATCTGTTTTGCTCCAATCTGTTTTTTTCTTAATCTATTGTTCCTCTACATAATGTTAAAAATCAGCTACTTCAGTTTATTTATAATAAGCAATTTTTTTTAAATTTAATTAAAATATTTTGTAGTTATAGTAAGAACTTTTGATTAT
>JAPDSC010089574.1:506010-525000 GCA_026290005.1 Latrodectus geometricus | reverse complement strand
CTATAATCTTTTATTCTCTTCTTTTTATATTAAAATAATAAAAAAAAAAATAATATCTATAATATATATTATATATATTATATATATATATATAATCTAATGCAGTTACTATTTTATTTATTAATTTAATTATAATGAAAGAAGATTAATAAAGATTAATGTTTTTTCAGTATAATTAGACGTAATTTCAGTTAGTTTTGTCAAGGGTGTAGTAAAGCAAACTTTAATCTTTTTCACTGTTAAAATTAATTAGATTTAACTACAAACTTTGTGTAATTATTTGTAATTAATAAGCATAATTTCCTACTTTAATTTTATCCTGCATTCTATAATATTTATTACAGAATTTATTTTTCCATTTAAAGTTACTTTCTGATTACATTCTTTTCAGTTTTCTTTCTGATTTAATTAGAATTTAATTGAATTAACGCTCATCTTAATTAGTCCTAGTGTATATATTAGTTACTTCTTTAAACGACTCATCAATAAGCCGATACCTTTTTAAATTGCTTTAATAGGTATATTGAGAAATGCTTTATTTCAAAATAAAACTTTGTAATTAAGTTTACAATTTAAATTTAACCATGATGTGACTCATAACTTAACTACTTCCATCGAAAAGTATGTTGTTACAAATATTCCTTATCACTTATTAACCTAAGATTTTTTGTACTACATCTAGAGTCACTGCAAACACGCATTCTTTTTTTATTGTTTACTCATTCTATATTTATCTTGAAATTTTAGCTTTTAATGAGAAATTCAATATTTGATTGCAATGAATAAAAATATAAATACCGCCTTTCATTGTTACAAATTAAATATAATTTAAAATAAATTTTCTGATTACAGATACATTTAATTAAATTATGTTCCATATAAATACAAATATTTCTTAATATTGAAAAATACTGTGATTCATTGAAACATTTTCTTATATATTTTCATGTACAAATTACCTCGGAATCGTAAGTAGAAATTTTTCTGGAGTGAAGTCGTAATCCATTGAATTAAACGACAAGTGAAATTCAAATTTATTATATTTATAAAAAGGAATACTTTAATTTATACTTATTTTGCTGCTTTCCAATTGCCTTTCTCAATTTCTAGGAATCTTGTGCGACTTGATTTTTCGATGACCTTATGAAGTTCACAAAACATTTTTATTTTCGATGATTTTCGGTTTTCAATGTTTATTTTAAGGCATTTTACAATAAAAAGTGTTTTTAAAAGTTTAGTTATGTGATTTGTGACCCAAGTACCTTGTTAAAAGTACCTCCTCCACGCAAATTTTAGTTATTTTTTATTGTTCACACATACAGAAACAACAAGAAATATACCTGAAAGAAAATCTGGAATTTAGATAAGGATAGCTTTTGATAAACACAGAAACCTTTTTCTCTTGAAAATGGAGTATTGATTGTGGACAAGGAGCAATGTGTCAAGTGCGGAGTTCCTTTTTAATCTTTATTTTCCTTGCTCTCAGCTTACAAGACATACCCAAGTTCGTCTTTCTGGATGTTTAAAAATTTAATATAAAAAGGGTTGCTTTAAGAGTTTGCGAGCCAAATCCTTTGAGTTGTTGTAAAACTATTTAAATGGAGATAAACTATTAATAAACAATACATTAACAAGCTTAAGACTGAGAACTTATCCATTTAACCATGGCGTATGTTTCAGGTTTATGTATCTTCTGAATCTTGTTGATTATGTGAAGAAAAAATAATTATGTTTCTTTTTTTCAAAGTTTGTTAAGGAATTTTCTTTAGTATTGTTTATTTTCAATATTAACTTCTAAAGCTCGGTTATTTCTTAATTTCTTTTAGCTCTGCTAGCTTTTACTGTCAGAGAAAATAATTTTTAAAATATTAGTATCCTTATATTAGCCATCATTTAATAAGCTAATCTTTATATAAGCTACCTTAAATATTAGCTATCATTTTAGGTTTTCAAATATTTCTTATCTTAATTGCTTATTTCATATTCATTGAATCATTTAAAAATTATTAAAATTATTTTCATGCAATTTTTTATTCTCAATTCTTATTTTCATTGAAAGATAATTCAATTTCATTTAATGAATGATCGAAATTTCAATTAGACAATCAATAAAAAAAACCAATTCAGTAATTGTTTTTAGTGAATGGGTAACTAAAAGTACTTTAAAATTCTTGCATATTAGTTATTTTCATGTTTGAAAAGAATAAATGCTACTCTTGAAACTCCAATTTACTGACTGTGTAAATTAGTTTTGGTGTTCTTACAACATGCCAAAACGTATTTACTAGTGGCTGCCAATACAATAATATAACCTAACTAATTAAATAAAATAACTGATAACATAAAATAGCTTCTTTGAATTTAACACTAAAACTACCGAAAGGGGTCATTTGACCCAATTTCCCATTAATTTTGCCGAATAAAAAAAATCCCCGGTATGTTTAGTGTTAATTCATAGCTAAATTCAAAATTTTTAAAAACTTTATTTTCCTGTTACTTTAAGTGATAATGATTTTTTTATTTCCTATGACTTGCAGCAAAAAAAGACAAAAAAATACAGAATAAAATAGAGAATTTATACAAAACTATAAGGAACAAAGTAGCTACGAAAATCCTCTTGTTTCGGTGAGAGCAATAAATGTTTGGTGTGAGCTGCCTAGGGAGAATTTTCAACCAGTACAGGTCCTTAGACAGCCAGTATTGGCCAGTTAAGGCATAGTGATTGACTCGGTCCTAGGTGATACTGGTAGGAAATTGTGCTTCACAAACCACAATTAATCATTATTTCTAGATTCTTCCCAGAACGCATTGCATTAAATGAAACTACTTTGTCTGATATTTAGATAATTGTCGATGTTTTTTCCCCCCTCCAGATTATTTCCCATGTGCTGAGATTCACTGCAATACTGCTTTTGTGTTCTGTGTGCAAATCATTTATTAAACAGACTTCATAAGACTTCATCGATGCTGTTTCGAGTCTAAGATTTAATTAATGCATGATTTTTATTTAATCAATTAGGTACATTTTTTATTAGATATTTCTAGGTTTTTTACGAATTTCTTACTAACTTTCATGTGTTGCTCCTTCTTAATATTTTATTTTTATCTTTTTGTACTATTTGTGCTTTTGTTTTGCTCCCCATGCCAACACTTGTCTTTGCAAACATACGATTTATATGTTTCAGAACCTTTTCGTTTTGGTGCAATCTCTTGAATCAAAATTCGTTAAAGCTTTCAGCTTTAAGCTTAAGCGTCAGCGAGTTTTTTATTTTTTTACTTTTAATGAAAAATTATTTTTCTTCAAATTCCTATCATGAAGAAGTCACTTTAAAAATTTAAAATTTTCATTGGTCATTATTTTTGTCATCTTAATTTAAAGCTCATCTTTTTTGAAAAAATATTTTAAATTTATACTAAGTGACTTCGAACTCTATATTACTACATGATGTTCTTATAATTATTGAATAAGTTAAAAATTTGACCTAATTTATAAAGTAATATTTGAATATAGAATATAAAGGGATACACAATACTCATACCATATGAAATTAAATATAATCTTATGTTTATACTTTATTATAAACGCTGTGCTGAAAATTTAATATTGAAAAAGGTTCTAAAAATATCCTATTTATTCATAATTAAAGTTCTTATTAGAATTTATAAATACATTTTAGATTAAAGAAACATTAAATTTTTTCAATAATATGTCAGTCATTTGCGACCTTGTTTTAGTTTCAATACATGGGCAATATCTGTTATTTACATTTTCCCTGCTTACAACGATTACATTAAAAATGTAAGACAACAAGAATTTGAAGCACAATTTTTCAAAATAATTGAATTTTTATTTCAAAATAGCTTTTTACGTACTGGACTGCCGCCCAACTTGTCTAGTGGTTAGCGTACCTGACTACAGATGGGTGGGACCTGGGTTCGAATCCTGGCTCGGGCATGTATATACTTTCTCTCCTCGCTTTCTTGTCTTGGTCCTTTCTTTGTGTGTGAATGGTTGCCTACCCTATAAACGGGTACTTATGGCATGTGTGTACTGAGGAAATCGGACTCCACATCAAATATGGTTCAGTTGGAAAAGTGGAGCAGCGCATCCCATATTGACAGCCTGGCTAGCACACGACAACAACAACGACAACGTACTAGACTTACTAAAAGCCCTGCAATGTCATGAGACTTTGAATAATTTACTAATAGCGGTGTACAATTTTTATTGTTAAAATTTTGATGCATTGGGAAGAATATTGTAGTGTCTGGTTAGATTATTTTCAGAGCACACAATTCTTAGTCTGCAAGTGAAATACACAGGTTGCATAATAAACTTCCAACATTTTTACAATTCACATATATATTTTAAATATTAAAATAAATTTAATTTTTAAGAGTTGTATTCAAAAATCATATAAATTTATATTTAATCAAACTTTCCAGAATCTGCTAAATTCGAACTTGCACTAACGCATCTATAAATTTTATGCCAATATAAGTGTTTACAATTTTGTTCTCAAATTGTGCATCTGTAAATGTAAAAATTGAACATTCTTAAAATACATATTGTGTAAAAATGTTTTATGACAGCAAAAAGTAAATTGAATAAAAGAACACGTACAGTGTGAAAGATTGAGGACACGATCTTATGTGTTACATATTTGATAGAAAATTTTTTATTTAATTCTAGAATCTGTTTATTTTTAACTGTAATTTGCTAAACAGCCAACTACCGGGTGGTTATAATTAAATTTTCCCTGTCAACGTCATCCTACAGCGCAAACTGGTGAACGGAATGCAACGAAATTTTTTAATGGGGTATACACGAAATGCTCGCAAAGAATTCCGCAAAAAAAGTTTCTTTTAGTTCCAATATGTCCACCAGAAACGCTTTTTCTGGAAAAAACATGAAATTTAACACAATAAATGACCAAAACGGAACACAAACAATATTAACAATATAGAACAAGAATTAAGAATAAAATATAAAACTGGAAAAAGCTGTCAGTTTTGGGAGAAAAATATTTAGATTTTCATGATTAGGAAGAAGAGGAAAGTTTATGCAAAACAGGTTAGGGTATGAAACGTTTGAAGGCATTGTCATATTTAAGTAGATGTTTCTGGTTGTTCTAATCGTGGTTTCTTTAGGTGAAATTAAGCTATTGGTGAAGCTGTTTTACGTAAGCAAGGGCAATACTTCTGCTATAGTTTCGTAGTAGAAACAACCTGTTGCGTGGGCCAATGTCTACTAAAGGTATCCGGACAATGGTTAATAGATTTATAGAGAAAATAGAGTTCAATTTAAAATAGGCCGTAAACATGTCACACCGGTACTTATTGATGCCGTTAAGACAGCTGTTGGTGCATTCTCACTGACATCAGAGTTTGGGGACAGTAGCTCGCGTTCAGTTTCTGCAGACAAGCTATTCTTACAGCACAATCCGAAAAGTAATCAGAAACATAATGCCCATACAAGATCCGTCGTACCCAGTAGCTGCTTGATAGAAGTCTAATTTGCAATCAATTTTCTGAATATAATGACTGTTGATCTATCATGGTCTTGAAATATTCTGTTGAGCTACTTCAGTCGGAGTCAACACTTAGAATTGCTGCATTCGGGCTTATGTAATTTTGTGGAAGCACACTGAAATTCCCCTACAGTCTTCAAAGTCACTGCCAGGTGTGGACTCACTGCGACATTCAGCCTTGAGCCGTTTTTTGAGGAAATCGATGATCGTGGGCCTGTCACATGATGGTCTTTGGCATCATGACATACAGCTGACGTTTATTGTACCGCAACAGCAGCAAAGGTGGTTCCTTACGTAGATCATTTTCACTCAGGATAGTGCACCCCGACATATCCATGGGTCCGTGAAGCCGTTATTGCCCCAACACTTTATAAAAGAGCGTGTTATTAGTCACTCCTTTCCTAGTCCATGGCCACCATGTTTGCCAGATCTAACTCCATGTGATTCTGGTTGTAGGGCTATCTAAAACGCCATGGAGGTGTCGTGACATTGAATAACTTAAAGAAGTCCATAACGCTTCATGATCAATTAGAATCTGTTCTTAAACACACTATCCATAGACTGAAAATTTTGCAGATGAATGAGGGTTGTCACGTATAGAAACTTTCCCTACATCGTCATTGACATGATTAAAAACAGATTTTTTTATAATTTTGTCCTCTTCAGTTCTTGTTATTTGATTCTGCATTTTTGGCTTATTTTTAAAACATATCAAGCATTCTTGCGCTATTTTCCTACACAAATTTTTCTATTATAAAGCCAAATTTTTGTCTTACACAATAGAATAAGGATTGATTATTAGCATGTAAAAATATTTTTCGTCATAATATTTTAAGGCAACAATAGTTAATTTATTAGACTTAGAAAGAATAATAGGATTTTTCTTATCTTTATCAAAATTTGAATTGTTAAATCTACCTCCAACTCTAACAATATTTTCTTCATCAAAATATGGATTTAAAGATTTTAATTTACTTGAAATCTGCTCATCTTTAGCTATTTTACTAATGACTTCCGAAAATTTCTCTTGTCTTATGAATCTTACAATAAACTTTCAATTTCTGAAGCTTCTAATTACCTGATTTACTCTCCGATTTTACATTATGTATGAATCTGAAACAAACTTAATACATGGGTTAATTTTACATAATTGTAAGAATATTTCAATAATATGGATATAAATTAATTTTGAGACATTAAATTAACTCTGTTACTCTATTGGTTACAAATGGTTTCCACTTTCTTGGTGTACTTTGAATCCAGTGCACAACAATTTGAGAGTACGAGCAGAGATAAACTTGGGTTGTAGCCTTTTCTTGAACGATTTTCTTTATTTTATCTACTAAATGTGATGCGAGTAGTACTCCCATCAACTCTAATCTAGGCAAGGTTAGCTTCTTAACAAGAGAAACTCGACTTTTCGAAACAACAAGATTTACTTCAGCCTCATTATTCTTGTAGACTTTGAGATTAACTACTGCACCGTAAGCCTTGTTGCAACCATCCGAAAAGCCATGTATTTCCACATATTTATTGGAAGAAATGTCCAAAATAAAACATGGGATTTTCAATTCTGAAAGATGAGGGAATTCCGTACATCACTTATTCTTTTATATTTAATGACCATTATTCTCCTATATTTGTAGTTCATCCCAGGATAGGCATAATTCTTGCAAAATACATTTAATTCTTATGGTGAATGGAGTTAGAAGTCCCGTCGAATCTTCCCAGCAGCTTGTGAGGTGAATAGTTTCATATTCATTTTGGCTTTAAGGGATTTTATTAAAGATTTTACTTCCACTGTCAGGTAATCTTCTGCAGTATTCCAAATGATACCTAATATCTTCACTAAATTAGTTCCCAATTACACAGAAGAGACTAATGGATGAGCATCAAAATTCTCCTTCTTCCATTTGTTCATTAAGCTTGATTCGTTGGAATTCCATTTGCTTAACTTCATACTTGCTTCCTGCATTATTTCCTTTGCGTTACAAGAAATTTAGAAGGCTTCTTCAACAGTATTAGCTCCAGTAATCAAATCATCTATGTAGAAATAAGTTTTCAATAAATGAACTGTGAAGAAATATTCATCACCATATGTTTCAATATGTTGCTTTATTGGTGGCTTACATGAAGAGACTTGAATTAACTCAGAAGAGAACACAATTCAATCTGTAAATTTCAATCCCATAGTTATCTCTTTGAAGAACTTTTTTTCCTGAGGAATCTTGTTGTATCTCTATCATCTGTTGATAAAGATATTTTCAAAAACGCCTTTTCAATATAGGCTGTGAATGCTATTTTATACAAGCGAAATTTGATTTATTGGTCCATTAAATTTGGATTAGGATTTGGACCGGGTAACAATCATTTAAAGATACCTGGCCATGATCATATGAACTTGCATCAAACACAATGCGTAATTCGGTAGTAGGTTTATCATTTTTGCAAACAGGTTGATGAGGAAGATAAAATAAGTGTTTATCTGAAGAGGATTTCTCGAGCGGAACCTTTTCAACAACACTTGCTTTCAAATAATCTTTTAATATTTCATTATATTGTTTATGTAAAACATTGTCTTTATAAAGTCGTTTTGAAAGAGCTCTAAGTCTCCTTTTAGTAACGGTATCACTTAACTTAAATGAATTGGAAGTCCACTTCTTAACGATTATCTTTAGAAGTTATTGTCTTATCAAATTTTTGTAAAACATCATCACGAGGATCTAGCTTTGGATAATTTCTTATCCAGATCCCGATATCTCTCTAAATCACTTTCGAAAGTATCGTAATCATTTATTTCTAAATAACACAGCAAAAATAATTGCAATTTCCATTTTGATTACAGAACCTGCTAGTATCCCACCGAAAACTTTCGCTTAAAATAATATTTTCGTTTTTTAATTTAATTTGATTTGATTTTAATACGGGATAAAAGAGTTTACCTCCAATTAAATAATATTTTTTTTTCCTGGATCATTAAATTCAGTGTCCGCATAATTTAAATTCATTGGCTAATCTAATTTTGATATATCTATTTGTTTTGTGGGAGCTAAATATTAAAAATTCAATGCCTGTTTCAAAATCTTTATTAGCATTAAAAATTGTAGTGGGGTATCATTCTTTTAACTGTTAAAAAAAACCCGTTTATATATATATATATATATATATATATATATATATATATATATATATCCCTGTAATGGGTGTGTTAAACTATTTTTTTATTCCTAACAAGCTGGCAACTTCATTCATATAGAAAGACGATTGCGAGCATGAATACAGTAGGGAGCGAAAAGAAAATAAACCGTTTTTTCCTTTCATTTGTATTTTAGTTGTTGAGAGTATAACGTACTTAGGTGCAGCAGAAGGGGAGAGGCAATGGTTAGTCATTGTAAGTGAGCTCAGCTATGTCACGCTCTTTCAAGGTCAAAGGATTTTCAGTTTTGGTTTCGCCGTCCCTGCATATGAGAGTGTGGTGTTTCCGATGTAGATTTTTCTTTTTACACATTTGGCAAGTCTTATGATTTTTACATTCCAAAAGCTTATGGGATTCGAAACATTTAAAACAAAGATTTTTTTATTTCGCTGTAGTGATCATTAATAGACATTTCATGAAATTTTTTGAATTTATATATGGGATGTGAATTACACTGCTCAAAACAATTAAAGGATATTGTATGTTTTATATAAAATAAAGATATAAGCGAAATTTTTTTTGCCGAAAACGGGAGAAGAGAATCACAAATGCAAATTTTTTCTGATTTTCAAATTGTGGAGTATGTTAATTTTGAGTTCGACGTTAAAAACGTCGCTTCAGCGGCAGTGAATGAAGTTTGACATTCAACTGAATGAAAGACAATAAAGACAAGAATGATCGGCATTCAGTGACTGTTTTGTTTCGATGAATATGATGTCTCAGCGAAATCATTTAGCTGATTCAGAAGCTTGGAGAGTTGTTGGTAGGTTAGAAGGGGGCCAAACTCAAGCCGAAGTAGCGCAAGCCATTGGAGTGTCACAAAGTGTGATTTCCAGGATCTGGAACCGTTTTTTGGAGACTGGAAGTGCAGGCCGAAGACCAGGGCAAGGTCGTAAACGGGCTACAACGCCCAAGGAAGATCGTTATTGAGTTTTAACGGCTCGGAGACACCAAAATAGGAACGCTACACTTTTCCAACAACAACTTCACTCGGCTACTGACACCACGGTTTCAACTCAGACTGTTCGAAACCAACTCCATGGTGTAGGTCTGTATGCTCGCCGATCGATGGTATATGTTAAACTAACATGAAGGCATCATCGCGACCACAGAGAGTGGGTTACAGAGCATGTGAACTGGAGGAGGAGAAATGAATGGAGCAATGTTCTTTTTCTGAAGAGTCCTGTTTCTCTGTTCATCCTAATAATAGGCGTATTTTCATATGGAGAGACAGTGGCAGTAGGAATAATCCTGCATTCGTGCATGAAAGTGTAAGATTTGACAGTGGGGGAGTATTGGTGTATGGTGGCATCTCCATTGATGGGCGCACAGACCTCTATATCATTCGAGATGGACCTCTGACTGGTTGCTGATATAAAGATGAGATCCTCAGACCTATTGTAGTCCCTTATGCTACAACAATCGGAGATAGCTTCATTTTAATGGACGATAACTGCAGGTCACATCGTGCTAACCTGGTGGAGGATTTTCTTTTCGATGAAGGAATCGTACGAATGGAATGGCCAGCGTGTTCTGCAGACATGAATCCAATAGAGTACGTTTGGGACGCTCAAGGAGGACGAGTTGCTGGCCACCAACCATCCCGACAAACAATTCTCCAAGAACTGGAAAGAACTCTTCTGGAAGAGTGTGACAGAATACCCCAACTCGAGATTAATAGCCTCATTGACTCAATGCCTCAAAGGTGTTCAACGTTGCTGGACGTCTGTGGAAACCATACCCCCTACTGAAAATGATTTCTTTTGAAGTTTATATTGTATAATCCAGTTGCCAGATGTGTCGCCAAAATAATCACGTAGCTTCAAATTTAATCACCATTTTTCTGTACCAACATTTTTTTTTTAAAATAGTTTCACTGAATATTTATCATGGACAGTATTGGAGACCAAATGGTAACAAATTGATGACAAAGGGACAAAAGGGCGAAATAAATATCTGTGCAGAATTGCTTTTAATCTATTCAATTCAAATTTAATAGTTTATACTGCAGACGTATCAAGCGAAAAAAAAATTCCTTACCATATTCAACAACATAATTGGAATCCCGTTTGGGTCACCATTGTAGAAGTTCCAGTGTTGCGTGCGTGTTCTTTAATATAATAAATTGGAGACTTCTGACAAATAATAACAATATTTATTTTTAAGTCTAAAAGGTTTACAAAATTAATAGAACATCGTACTGACAAATCGTCTGATTACAAGCTCGTGTCAACTAGCACGTTGGCACGAGACTAGTCGAAGAATTAATCTTCTCTTATATGCCAACTGGAGGGAAATAAAGAGCCAATGAGTGCAAATACTCAATGGCATCATTACAATGGTGTGACATCTCTACAGTACACAAATGCGCAATAAAATGTATTTTTTCTGCCAAACATGTGTAATTTATTCTTATATAACCTACTACGTCTGACGATCATGTATCAATCAGCTGAAAAGTTTCCCACCCACAAGATCCACCTAAAACCACAATATCCTTTAATTTTTTTGAGCAGTGTAATTGAGCATATTGGACAATTGGAATTTGATTTTATCATTAAACTTTTACTTTTAAAATAGCTTTAACTTTTAGGCTTTACATATGAAAGCTGATTTCTTTGAATGTTTTCTAATATTTGACCTCCCTTTAACAAAAAATCAATAAATTCTTCCCAATTCTGAAGCTCATCTGTAACTTCTGTCATTTAGTATTGCTTACGTGTTTTTTTTTTTTTTTTTTTTTTTTTTTTTTTTTTTTTTTTTTTTTTTTATCGATCTTTTTAGAAATAATATGGATTTGCAATAATTCAGATAATTTATTCAGTTTCGGAACTCTTAAGTAATAAAGGAAAACCAAACTGCAAGTTCGTCTATTACCTACCACTGTTATAGCTACTGTCTTGCAAAATTACAGAAACAACTCCCTCATTTGGCTAAGTGAGAATGCCAGCCATATTATAAAGGAGGCTTTAACAATACTTTTTCTTCAAGTGAATAATAATTCTTACAAATTCAATAACTGTTAATAACATTAAAGGCTTGCTAACATTCACGCTTTTTAGCAGAAATACTTTTCTTCTAAAAGATTTATCTAATAGTTCAATGATTCCGGATGTTTTACTTAATGCTGATAAGAAAATGAAACTTGATAATCCAGAAGCACTAAACAACAACTTCCTTACTGTTAAAGAAGAACTTTGTTTATTCATAAATGATATGCTTTTCGATAAACCTTTTCGCTGAATATTCTTCCAGTTATATATAAGATCAAAATTTTTCTATATTTCACATCGGAATTCACTAAATCTAATATAAAAAATCAAATAGTATTTTAATTGCTTTATGATATAATTTTACAAGATTATCACGCAGTAGAAGAAAAAAACATACGCGTTGATGGAAAAAATTACTCTAAATAAATAGATACCGTAGAACTTGAGAGAAATGAAAAATTAAAAGAGCAGAATAAAAATGATTTAGAAATTATATAATCTAAAAGAAAGAAAAGTTAATGAACTTAAACGTGAAATAGATTCAGGAATTGAAAAACCATTAAAAGAATTTACTACTTGTCATAGTTACGACTGCAATTGAAAAATTACAAGATCAGGAAACTTCTAGAAAACAAACAATGAAATTATTCAAAAGGTATAACAGATCAACATGATTTATCTAAGCATTTGGAGTATTCTTCGAATCCTGGAACGTTTAGGGATAAAGCAGAAACAATATATAAGGTAAATTTCAATGAATACTTTATCTTCATCAAAAGTAAAGGATTTGGATTGCCATCTGAACTAATAAACAAATCACATGAAAACTTAGTTAAAACATTTCATAGAGAAGCAAAAATTTGTGATAAATTACAAAATGCAAATTTAACTAGAAATTATGCTGTGGATAATGATAAATAAGAAAATAACAGGATATTATAAATGAGATTGATTATCAGATGAAAGAAAAAAATACATAAAAGTACTGAGAGGACAGGAAAAAAGTCGTTATCAATAATTAAATCTCCTAATTACTATTTACATCTTACAGATACACTAATTAAATAAATTGCAAAAAGAATTAGTAAAACTCAAGGATCTTTACATTTTTTAATATTTTTAGGACTTGTGCATCTGGAGCAGCAGGTTGGGATACTGAAAGAATACTAGTCAAAATTTTAGAATCGGGTTGTAAAAAGAGAGTGTATCTTCTCTTGGAATATTCAATAAAGTAATAGAAGATAATATAAAAAAAGATTTAAAGGTATATATATTGTTGACCTAAAAGAATTAGAAAATTTGAAATATTAATTTAGAAGTAATGTATAAATCCTGTTTGTTATTATAATGATCCAAAGTATGATTTGGTAGAATATATTGACTATTTTAAAGAATATTATATTAAAATTGAAATATAATACTCTTTAAAACGATTAAAATAATAATAGTTTTTATAACAGGCAGCTTTTGTGTCTTATATTGTTTGAAATATATACACGAAATATAGAAGAAATGAATCGCCTATATATAAGAAACAAAGCTAAATCACCTATTGATGTTTTTGATTCATTTACACAAGAACTTCATACTTTAAATAGCATTGTTATTTAGAAATAAATGAAGTGTATACTTTTAGATTTTCGAAAGCTGCAGATAAATCGTAGATAGATCTTAAAGTTTCATCGTTCTCAACTAAATTATTTTTAAATGAATTTGTTTTGTAAAATAATAAGTCCAAATGTTTCATTCTTAAATTTTTTTATTGGAATGCATGGATGATTATAACCGTGAAGCAGTTTCATGTAATGCTCATTAAAATTTGTTTACTTGTGATTTAATGTGAATTACTTGTGTTTCAGATTCAGTGGTTTTATAATTTCAGTCTCCCAATGGATTCATTGCATCAACAATTTCTCTCTGTGTTATAGCTGTAGTGGGAAATTGTTTTGCTTACTCATGAAGTAGCTTATAGTTCGTTGTCCCACTGCTATAAGCATTCATTAATATGAAATTAATATCATATTTTCCAAGTCATGAATTTTTTTCGTCACACCCTAAGTTTTTACTAATACATTCGCATGGAAATTAAAATAATATTTTCCTTCCTTCCCTAACTTTTAATCACAAGAGATTGTTTTTCGTACTAAAGTACTCTGAAAGTTTTCTCTAAAGCTTTTTTAGGAGTCATGTCTATAGAAGAATCTAAACATATCCGACCTCATCATTCATTCAATCTTACTATGGAAAGATTGCTTTTAATCGTTGCTTGAAAACCGTACTTTTTTGCCTGAAATGTTTGATACTTTATACCATTTTGTATACTTAAATTGTGAAGATTTTGTATGTATGTACATATACATTTGGATACAAAATTATTTTTGCAAATGCTTTGTATGAACAATTAAGTATAAAATCTAATTTTATTTGAGCTTATAATTATGTAGTGCGATTTAATTTATTTGGCTTTTACTTTCATTTATGTTTTGATTTTAGTTCAGATATGTATAATGATCATTAAAGTCAAAAATTTTCTTTTAGGACTTGGATTAAATCCTTTTATCCTGCACTTTGAACCCTTGTTTTATAGCCAAAAGTTACTGAAGGATCAAAATTACCGCACAAAGCGTTCTCCAAAATCCGAAGTTAGATTGCAGTTCACTGCGCATAATAAGTGAGTACAGAGAGCATAGTTTATATAATTCATTTATCATACGGTAAATCATATTTCTAACCTATTTTAATTAAGTCTTGTAATGAAACCGATTTGCAAATGTTTTCTAAAATTCTTTTTACTCTGGTAAAGCTTGAGAAGGCTAGGCTAGGCAGCCGCATAGTGATAGGAAGATCAATACGATCTGCTTTTCTTTTTTAAGTAAATGACATTAAAAAATCAGTTTTTGAAAGGTACTAGTTTTGAAATTGATTTATATAATTATTGTGTAAATCGCTGAAATAGAAAATGCAGACATTATTTTAATATTAAATAAAATAATTTAGCCGCCACTATGTATCCTTCATATTGTAGTGCTTTTTTTCTTCGGAGGCACCAACATTTCAATCCACGTCGTTTATTCAATAGTTAAAGTGATTTTCGTGTTAAAGCTTTTAAACTTATGTGAATAACGTTTCTTATTTCAGAATTTACATATTTCCTCCTTTTAAAGGATATTCTTTTTAAGGAACTTCAAGTTTCAAAAAATAAATTAATATTTATGATGTGTTAAATTGCAAGTAAATCCATCATTCATTTTGACAAACTTTCTTCACTATTATTTGTTATAATAAACTTATTTGATAAGAAAAATTTCTGGTAACCAGAAAAGTTTTGTCGCAGTGTGGCATAAAAATTTCAGACGCAGTATTGATATGACAAAATGGCTTTATTCATCAAAGTAAGCACATTTACCTACGATATCCTTCTCCCAGATTGATGTAAACTCAGGTGTATCTTAGCGATAAAATGCCCAGTCTTTAGAAATAAAAGAATGGCCACTTTGGTTTTGACCTCTTCATCATCTTGCAGCCACCTAGAATCATATGGAATGGATTCATCTTGTGGGAAAGAGTTCACATGTGATTCTCCTATGCACGAAAGAAGTAATACTCACTTGGGTTAATGTCTGGAAAATAGGGAGGATGACGAAGAAGTTCCCATTCTAAGGCAGATATCACATTTAGAGTCAAATTTACGGTGTGTGTATTTGCACTGTCTTTCAAAAACTGAAGGACTCTCACACTTTCCAACAGTAGCATGTATGCAGAAACATTAATGATTTGACTTTGTAGAAAGAATTTGTGGTGGATAATGCCAGTTGATGTCCACCATACACACAGCAGCTGTTTCTTGGAATAGAGTGCAGCTTTTGCAGTCCCAGTAGACTGATTTTTCCGTGATAACTAATGATGTGAACGCTTGTGGCTAGTGTCATCACACGTCAGCAAATAATCCAGAAACGGTTCGTTTTTCTAGCGGAAAAGAAATGATGAACAGATGGATTATATTTGAAGTTTATTGCATTCCGTAAATTTGTGAGGCAAATTTTATATATCAGATGACCGAAAATACTGAAGATAGCTTTACGCTAATTAATGCACACGCATAGCGGCATTTGCCTTATCTCAAAGCAACATTATTTTTCAGGTTGCCTGATATTTTATTTTGGGATTTCCTACTGAAAAGATATAATGTATCATTTTTTTATAGTTTTCTAAAAGCAGATACGATTCACTGAGCCAATGAAACTTAATTAAAGCTTCTCTGGTCACTATTCTTATAAAGAAATTTCATCTGCGTCCAATTGATAGAAGGGTCTGTTGAAAATATAAATCTGGAGTAAATAATTTAACAGAGAAATTTAAATGAATTCACACAGTTACTTTGTGGATGCTGTTACAGTTAAGAAATGATTTCAAATATCTAAAAAAATTTTTACATCAATTTACAAACAATTAAGAAGTTATCATTAAAAAACTAATGAAATAATTTAGTTAATTTTTAAACAGAATGGAGCTAAAAAATAACCCAATCCAACTTAATATTTCTACAATTCCGAGATATACATTATAATATAAAAAATCACCAAAAAATTTATACAGTTGAACATTGTCGAAATTGTTTTTGACTTATTTGAGTCTTATGTAGAGGATTATTTAATATTTCGAATATTTGCTATATATATAGGTTACTTGATATTTTCATTTTCTTTATATTAGCAAATTCTCGTCTACTACCATATCTTCTCACTTAATGTAATATCATTGATTAATTTGTTTCTCAGTTGCTACTTTTGTTTTTAGTGTTTATTGAAAAATGTGAACTTTTAAAACCTGTGTTCCTGATTTGGTTTTAAAAAAATCTGTGTTAATGAGTTCAAGTGGGCAAGAGAGTGTTCAGAACTGTGATGATGAGAGACTAATTGCTTGCAACAATTTCCTTTGGTCTTGTGATAGCCAGCATCTAAGACTGTTAATATTATTTAATAATTTTCTTTTTTACTGTTCTTTTTTCAGTTTCGCAGTGTTGGTGTTCGTTGAAAGAACGGAATATATGATAATCGACATTAATCCGATATTTTTCGGTTTTTAGTGCTCTCTGACGGTAAGGTATTTTCAAGTCTTTCTTTTGATTTCAGTGAGTACAAAAGAAAAAGAGAACAATTGAATGCATTATTTGGAGACATGAATCCTTTCGGCTCATGATAGCTAATACTGAGATTATGGCTTCCGTCAAACGTATATTAACTTTGTTCATTTCCCAAAACTTTTGGGTATTAAAATATTGTTGCAGGGATTTGTTGTAATGGGAATTAAGGTCTTATTAGTTTTGAATTTAATGATTCCACGTTAAATTTACATCAATAATTTGTAATAACAAAAACTAAAAGGATTTTTCATCAACGTATTAGATGCCAGATCCTATAAGCGAAAGGTAATCAAGAGATCAAATGTAAACCAATTTTTGATTTAAATAAAAAATTGTAAAATAATTAAATTAGTAAAAATGCTTATTACTTGATAAAAATGTTGAAACAAACTCTTAAATAAAGAGAGTTTAGTCTGCTATACGCGCGCGTGCGAATTAATTATTTTATCACTTAAATTTCGTAATGAAAGCCAATTGTTAAACGATTTCTGATATGGACTCGTCGCATCCGCACTGAATTTTTTCAAGATGAGTATTATTTTGATTGCAAAAATACATGTAATTGAGTAATCAAAAAATATTTCATTGATCAAATTTATAGATGTATCATTATTGGTAAGACGAAATGTAATGTATTGTTTTTATTTAAATTTGTTGTAATATTCTAAATACAGATAAATTCTATTTCATAACTTTTCCTTTCATGTTAAATTCTAAATTAATTACTTATATTAGTTAATTAAATTAATTATTTAAGTAAATTGCTTGGGCATTTATCTATATTGAATTGTTCATTTGACTTTTTTTAATTATGTAATAATTTTATTTGTTTTTAAAATTATGCATTGATTTTATTTATTATTTTTTTCTTTTTTTTTTTTTTTCATTTTGAAATTTTGAAAAGCTTTTATCTATAAATTTACGTTTAAGAAAAGTTGACTTGAATGAAGGTTTGAGCATTTAAATGAAAATTTTATAGATGGTTACAGCAATGAAATTTAATTAGAGTCGTTATACATTATAAAAAAGAGAACTTTTTTAAAAGATATGGCTAACGAATTAAAATGATGCTATTAGTTCACATGTGTAACAAGAATAATTCTAAAAATAGAAATTTTTTAAAAACCTTCCGCAACCAATGGAAGTGTTCGCTCACGTGGGCTCATGTGATACAGGATGCACCCTATTTTTAATCAGAAGAGGAAAATGTCTCCCATTTTTCGTTGCTTCTGATTTTACCACACACTTTTGTTATCACATATTGTTAGCTCTACCAATAATCATTTAGTAGACCTGAAAATCAGTTATAAAAATCTTATTTTTATTTATAATCTATTCTATCATTCCACTTATTTTTTTGTAAAACTTGATGTTTCAGAAATATTTTTTATCCTATGCCTGTCTTCGCTTCATCTTTCCTATCCAACAAACTTCAACAGATGTTTTATTTGTCATGACTCCAATAAAATCATCTGAGAGACCAGAATTTCAGAAATGCGAGACCACATTTTGCACTTAAGCGATGGCGAAAGTATAATAGTTGAAAAATGCTGTAAAAATTAATGTGTCCAATGCACACAGTAAGGAATCAAGCAAAAAAGGCTTTATTAAACTCACAGTATCGTTACACAATTTTGTATGTCAAAGAGGGAGGACAACAAGTAGATGTTTTTAGGGTAGGGTATGTCCTTCGCATGGCCAACTAAGCACATAATTTCGTATAAGCTTGGGAGTCACGTGACTGGTGTCACTATGCTCATCTTTGGGAAAAAAAGAGTGAAGCTGTGTATTAAAACTAGTGTCTCTAGATAGAGCGCAGAAAGTTGGCTCTAGAAGGGGAATTTTAACTCATGCGCACTGGATAACTGATTTTCGCAAAGATTCAGCAACTTGTCTATGTAAATAATTTAATAAATTTATCTAGTTAGCAAGTGTATCTTCGTGTTAAACATGACAGATCTATTAAATGTGTAAATGCGTGCGTAATTTAATGCGTATTCTATCTTCGTTTTAAAAGGTGTAGCGATTTAGTAATGTTATATTTTCATAAATATAACAAAATATTAGTTAATTCCCCGTGATATATATATATATATATATATATATATATATATATATATATATATA
>JAPDSC010089574.1:464280-499140 GCA_026290005.1 Latrodectus geometricus | reverse complement strand
TACCGGGATTGCGGTTTATCTTATCGCAGTATTGCTGCTCGCGTCGGTCGAGATCCAATGACTGTTAGCAGAATATGGAATCAATGGGTTCAGGACGGTAATACGGAACGCCAAGCGGGATCTCAACGGCCACCTATCACTAGCAGCCGAGAAGACAGGCATATTATCCGCATGGCCGTAATGGATCGTGCAACCACGTCCCGAGCCGTGAGTCAAGAAACGGGGTCGTTTGGAAGACAACAAGTGTCTGCACGAACAGTTCGACGACGTTTGCAGCAGCATGGACTCTCAGCTCGGAGACTATGGTTGCGGCTTCCCTTGACGCTGCGTCATAGACAAGAGCGCCTTTAATGGTGTGATCAACGACGAACCTGGGCACACGAATGGCGAGACGTCATCTTTTCAGATGAATACAGGTTCTGTGTATAGCATCATGATGGTCGCATCCGTGTTTGGCGGCATCGTGGTGAACGCACACTGTCAGCATGCATTCGTCATCGTCATACTGGCCCATCACCTGGCGTGATGGTATGGGGTGCCATTGGATACACGTCTCGGTCACCTCTTGTTCGCATTGACGGTGCTTTGAACAGTGCACGTTACATTTCTGGTGTGTTACGACCCGTGGCTCTACCCTTTATTCGATCTCTGCGAAACCCTATGTTTCAGCAGGATAATGCCCAACCGCATGTTGACGGTATTGTACGGACCTTCCTTGATACGGAACATGTTCGGCTGTTGCCCTGGCCAGCACGTTCTCCAGATCTTTCACCAATAGAAAACGTCTGGTCAATGGTTGCCGAGCGACTGATTCGTCACCTAACGCCAGTCACTACGGTTGATTAACTGTGGTATCGTGTTAAAGCTGCATGGGCATCTGTACCTGTACATGCAATGCAATCTCTGTTTGACTCAATGTCCAGGCGTAAAACTGCTGTTATTACTGCCAGAGGTGGATGTTCTGGATACTGATTTCTCAGGATCTATCCAGCCAAATTGTTTGAAAATTTAATCACTTTTTATTTCTAGTATAATATATTTGTCCAATAAATATCATTTTGTTATCTGCATTTCTTCTTGGTGTAGCAATTTTAATGGCCAGTAGTGTACATGTTCAATGGGTTTAAATGAGGGATGTACACTGACCAATCTATTCTTCCAGTGTAACAATAACAGTGCATTGTCATCCAGGAAAACTTAGTTTACTCCAATGATACCTCAGAACACATGTCCTTTCAACAAATTGAGTTTCTCAGATTACAGGGCTCAAGCCGCTCGCTCCCAAGGCGACAACTTCTCTTTCCTTGATGTCTCTCTTAATCAAATGACACTGAAAGAACACGCAAAGAGAACTCCATTGATAAAATTTTCCATTTTCGTGCTACTTGCATCTCTCTAAATTTTACCTTTCTGTAAAGTGTATATTAGAGAAATATATAAAAAAGCGTAAAATGCATTGAAGCTCTTTAATGCCTTTGATACATTGTTCACTCAATTTAACTAGAAAACTTTAAATAGTTTAATTTCTTATTTTCTACAAAAAAATGATCATTTAATAAATTATATACTTCTCTTGTAACTTTAGCTTCATTGTATACGCTGTACTTAAGTATGTAGCTCTCTCATTAAAATTTTGTTTATTATAGATTATTCAAACTCAGAATGAAATCTGAAACTTCCCTCTTTTCTCCAGATGTAGTATTTGAATCATCAGGTTTAGGAAAGTTTGATTATGATGTCAGCAAAGTACTGAAAGGACAATTAGAAGGTAAGTCAGTGATGGTGCCATTAGTTTTTGCATTTTACTGAAAGTGATTGTAAAACATTTAATTTCAGCTCATGGATCTACTTATTTATTTTTCATAAGAAGTGAAATCTTTTTAATTCTAACTTATGTAATTTACATGTTTTAAACTTGTTTCATATTAATTGTAGTGTTTGCGTGATTCAACAACTTTCTATAAATCTTTTAACTAAAATAATATGCGGAATGTAAAAATATAACTAAAACTTTTATTTCCTATTCAAAATGGTTGCGGGTAAACAAATTGTTTTGAAAAGTACATTAGAAGGCCATTAAGACCATCTTAACTTTAAAGAAGATCTTTAATAATAACATACTAAACTGTAATAGATTTATATAGGAAATAATGTCGAACAACCTCGTTAATCTTAAACATCTTAATCAACAAGGC
This sequence comes from Latrodectus geometricus, assembly GCA_026290005.1. Classification (NCBI taxonomy): domain Eukaryota; kingdom Metazoa; phylum Arthropoda; class Arachnida; order Araneae; family Theridiidae; genus Latrodectus; species Latrodectus geometricus. Next base: position 496,945 of record JAPDSC010089574.1, on the reverse strand, counting down.
AAGATCAGATTAAATGTCATTTTTTACGCGTTTCTTTTTATTTTACTAGTTTCCTATGAACAATTTAATAACTTGGATTAAAAGAAAATTCCGTTTTCAAAAAAAGAATTTTTTTATTTCTTCCAATTAGCTATTATTAAAATGAATTTAAAACTATTTTTTTTATTTGCTTCTGCACATTTATTATCAAGTTTTTAGATTATTTTTATTCATTAGAATTTATTTGCATAATAGGACAGGCTGTAGTAAGGAAAGAAAAAGAATATGAGTAACCTTTATTGTGGAAACTTAGTCGACTTAATCAAAATGCGTATTCATTTTTACATTTTCTAATGAATAAATCCGTAAATAGGATGTTTTTCAAAAATTTTAGAGTGATTTTTATAAACAATACTGGAAAAAATCAAAAGATGACTTCGGCCGAGAATTTGATTTAGAAATTCAAGTTTTCTAATTATAAAAAAAATCATAAAAAGTATTATGAATATATTTAAAAAAAATGCATCAAACTAAAAAATAGAAAACACTTAATCATTTGATAAGATTTAACTAAAACATTTCTCAAATAGTTTATAGCAGAAGATTAATAATGTTCCACTAAAAGATCCTCTTTTCTTGGTTAGAAGTTAGCCAAATTTCTAAAATATGAAGAATTTTTATATTTGTGGGGTTGGTTATTTCATTTTAAATTGTGCTATTACGTTGTGTTTTTAAAATTATAGATTCTGGATAGATCGCTTAAATTTAGGATAAAAAGAGTAGGATCAGGATAAAAAGTTTTGAAGTGTCCCTCATGTTTCTTTTAAAAATATCTTGCGAAATGGAAAGTATAAACAAATTTTCCTGGCAAAGTCCAAAACTCCGAAAATAAAATGCAAAGAATCTCAACACTGACGGGTCTACTTTTCATTTCACTCGGAACAAAACTTTAAAAGGAAAAATGCTTTGGTAAATGAACTTTCACTATTATTTGTAAAAATGACGAACCAAGACACTTTAAAAACATTAAGAATCTTTCTGTTTGGTATTGAGCAAACAAACAAAAGAAGTTTAATGATATGTGATTTGTTCAACTCAGAGATGTGTTCTATATAATTGTGTTTTACTTAAGAAAAATTAGAAAATGTTTTTTCTATTGGGCAACAATTCAAGATATCCTAAAATTGATTCATTATATAATATTAAATTTTGTTCCTATTTCCAAATAATGCAGCTTGTTCTAGTCTATGAACAAATCATTATTCAAAGCTTAACATGCAAGTATCACACGCACACTCTATGCAGAACTTTATATTTTATTGAACAAAAAAAAAAGGACCTCATAACACACCTAAGCGACATTTACATTTACGTTGCTGGTGTAAAATTAATCATCAGAACATAAGAAATTGCTTTCAACATGCAGTGTTTATTTCTGAATGCAAGAAGAACATGATTCTGAAGAGAGTAATGATGATCCCCAAAGTACAGCTTAACAAATTTGTAGGCGCAATTTCAATTTCTGGAGATTACATTGATGGATTCAAAACCAAATCATGGATGAAAGTTTACAACTTCTCAAGAGCAAATAGAAATACTTCGAGAAATTAACTTATTATGAAATTGACTTTTAAGACGATGAAGCAACGTATTACTAACTGCTACACATACTTTTTAAATGCGATAAAAGTCTATAGCATTCAGGAGGATTTTTTTTTATATAAATACTCAAACTACACTTTAAATGTATACTCTAAAAATGAGGATAAAATTTGCATATGATACTTACATTGCTCTGGATAACAAAATGCAATCAGCAATTACTATTCGGAGGTAGTGATATGAGTTTACTATTTTTTAATGAGTCAGTTTTAGAATGTGTACAGTTCTCTAATACGCGAAGATTATTTTATTATTAGTAACATGGGGTCCCCATTTCAATTGGGAACACATTAGATATCCTTCAAGTTCTTAATGAATCTTCGTTTTTTCTTTTTACCAATAACGCTTTCCAGATCCATGCATCCTTCTTCCCCCCCCCCCATATGCCTTTTAACTGCCGTCCGGAGTTAAAATTTGTGACCAGTTTCAATGACATCGAATATATTTTGATTTCTCAGAGTTTCAGTCTCATTTTAGACATTCATTAAGAATTGATGTATTTTAAAACAATCTGTCCATCTCATTGAAAATGAAAATTCTTCATATTTCATTTGCTTTTCCTACGAAAAGAAAACCATTTATTAATATATTAGCAATTCATTGCGCTGTAATTAATTTAAACAATGCTTTATCTGAAACATTTTTAATTAGTCTGCGCTTTTTCGTGTTTGATTAATATTTTTTTTAAAAAAAAATAACGGTTTTCCTAGTTTTTCAATAAGAAACTAATGAAATTCTACAAGAACTTTCTATAAAAACTCAGCAAAGTTGTAGTTTTAAGTTTTTAAGTACTGTCACTTTTTGAAATTTACATCAAAAGCAATTATTCTTAATACTAATTAACTTCAATGTAATGCAAAAATTATTTATAAAATAAGATATAATTTTTTTACTAAAGTATACTAAAATTCGATTTCAGATTTAATAAGGAAAATAAATTTTGTACCAATTATAATCACCGTAAAAATTACACTTTGACCGTGATTATAATTGGTTTATACCACTTTTGTACTCAATTTAGGTGTAAATATATTAAACCCACGTTTTAAAAGTAAACATAAATGTATTCGAATAGCGAATCTAGTTGACATTACTTGTAAACTATTGCTTCTTATAAAAATTTATTGTCATGTCAATTTGAAAATAATTTCAAAACTAAAATTCAGCAATTTTAATTAAATATTATATTGGTAAATTTTCACTAGCTTTCTACTAGTATTTTCAAATGAAAATTATGCTGATAAGACAGACAAGTAACAGGAAAAAAATATTTAAAAATAATGGATTTTTAATATTAACGATTAAATATCAGTAAAATAGGACATTTTACACATTTTTAAATACAGTAAACCATATATTATTGGTTATGAAATATTAGGTTGGGGAAAAAGTAATCCATTATTTTTTCGGTAGACGTCTGTAGTGATCGATATCTCGTGAGGTATCTATCTAACAATTTCAGATTTATGCTCGTTGGAAAGTTGACATTTGACACTAAAATATCCTCTTGCGGTTTTTTGTTTAATTAATTCAGTTACGAGTACAAGGTTTTAAAAATGGAAGACAACAAACAGAAAATTCGATACATTTTCGTTTTTCTCTTGTAACGGCGAAAAAGATAGCCGGGTGGCTAAAATTGTGAAAGGTGTTTATCGTCCTATATAAGACTGTAACAACCAGTTACGTACAATTTTTGTTTCGTCGATTCCATTCGGGTATTTTTGATGTTAGAGATACACCTCGCATGTGGATACAGCATCGTCGAAAATGTCTTAAAATATCAAAAATGATCGAAGTTAACCGCATGTCAGCAGTCGTAATGCGCAAGACCTAAAAATCTACATGAAAGCTGTTTTAAACCTTTTTACAAAGTGAATCCAAAAGAAGTTATATAAAGTTCACGTAAAAATAATGGATTTCTTTTTCCCCAACCTAATATAAAGGCTATGAAATTTATGGCCCATGAAATATATGGGCCTATAAAACCCATATATTTCAAATACATTCGTTGTAAAAGTATGAATGAAAGTGGTCTGCTTTTTGGATGATTAATTGAGGAGGATTTATTATATGTATTTAATTTCTGGTGCAGATTCTTCTTGAAACACTGGATACTATGAATTCTAAGAACATTTCTTTTTCAGATTATAAGTAGTAATGATAAGTGAAGTATACAGTGTTTAATCATGAACATATTTTTTAAGGATATAGGGTTACAAAAAAATGAGGGTAAACTCTTTATACAGAAAAAGCAGTTTTTCAATTTTAAATTTACTTTCAAAACTTAATCTTTTTTTGTATGAAGGTTGCATTTTTTATTGTTCTAAAATAATTTACACCTCAAACCCCTCTCAAAACTCACACCAGATGTGAATGAAAATTTCAACTGGAATTGAAGAAGTACTTTAAATGAAATGTTGCTTCATTTAAAACAGTTTAGTTCCAATTATTTTATGCCTTAGGAAAAGCAGTTAAATAATTGGGAATAAGTTATTTTTCTAATATTAAAATTTTCTAAAAATGGAAATAAAATACCACCTAAAAACTGCTTTAAAAATGCTTACATATTTGGTAATTGAAAAATCTCTGAAATATTTATCTTTAAAAGAATCTAGTTTATTAAAATTTAGTCAACTGAATTCTTAGAATACTGTAAAAAATTTCAGCTGAGAAATTAAAGAAAGCTCACATAGAAAGTTTTTGGAATCAATTAAATATGAATTGGGCAGGCCAATAGTTGAGTGGTTAGCGTTCCTGACTCCTGAGCTGTTGGTCCTGGTTTCGAGTACCGGTTTGAGCATGGAAATTTCCTTTCTCTCTCTGTGTATCTTTATCCTTTCTTCTTTTGAGATGAATAAATGCCCATGAGATGATGAGTGATGGATGAATGTAGCCCACCCTGTAATCGGGTTTGTGGTGGTATGACGTGGGCAACGCTACTCGTATCTCCGAGACTTGGCTCACACAACACCCTCTAGAATTCTAGAGGGTGTTGGTTCAGAGGTGCCCACCGGCTAATGCTAAAATGAAAAGCAGTTTCCGGCCTTGTTGTGGGCGACGGCTCCAGTCAACCAGTGCCCCACCATTAGAAAAAAAATATGACTTGGAATCAGATTGCAGAAGAGTATAATGTTGTTTTTATCTTTCAGCAAAATATTTTTTCATTATTTTCCAGATGATAGAGTATAATTACTGAAGGAAAAAGTTGGGAACGTTTTCCTAAGAAAATGCTTCTCTTATAACACGTAAAATGTTATAAGAGAAGCATTTTCTTCTGTAAGGTTAATTATTAGATTTTAAGTGTTCACTCTGGTCTTTAGATACTACGGGGTGCAATAAATGCGAATGAATATTAATGAAATGAATGAATATTAGAACTAGAGAAAACTTTACCTTCTGATACAGGAAAAGGGGAACAGAAAATGAGATTTTCTCAGGTTATAAACTTCCCTCATGTATTTGCTTTGAAATGTATGGGTAGTTCATAGTAAAAAGGGAGATTATAACGTTAAGTCAAACGTATATTTCAAATTAATTATAAGATCTTGAAAATTCATTATCAATCTAAGTTTATATTTTTATAAAGAAAAGTATAGTTTTTCTGTTCTAACTTTTCAAAGTATTCGAAGCTTCATAGCACAATTCCAATAGTATTTGCATCATTCCCATCCTTTTTTATTTTAATATATTCTTTGGCTTAAATTAAAATTTTTTATTAGTTATATACTCATGATAGTTTAAAGAATCTTAAGTTTGTCGAATTTATAAACTCCTATTCCTAATAATATTCCTAAATAATGTAAAAAAGTTAAATATTTTAAAATTTAAGATGAATTTCATGAGTAAATAAAGAAAACATCTAAGGTCATTAGGACCGACCACTAAATGAATATTCAGTGGAAACCACTGAATATTCATTTAGAGTGCCTATTGTTGAAATGATTGAAAGCCAAAGATAATTTCAGTATTTGAAACAAAAATGATTTTAATAGTTTTTATTTGAATACAATTAAACGCATAACTCTATAAATAATCTTTAGTCAATATTTATTTGGATTTTTGGTTGTACTGCTATTGGAAACATATTTTTACTAACAAGGAAGGAATACATAATTTATGAGGGTGAAAGCCCGGTGGAAGGGTGGTAACGCTCGCAAGGCACAGGTCCGAAGTTCGTTGTTAGGACTGGTAAAGGTTGACTTAACCTTTCATCTCTTCAGAGCGTTGACAAACTCAGTAACAAGTATGCTTGAGAACTAAACACTGAGGGTTTCGCGTTGGGCTGACCACATAACCTGGACACGAAAACAGATGTGGTCTCCCATTCAGGTTGTCGTACCACTGACTAGAAGTAGGCTATCAAAGTTATCTCATAAATTTTTTCATTTAAATAGCATAAAATAAAGGTTTTATTAATTTATCTATGCCTTGTGAGTTGTGACAATATTTGACAAAAATTCGAAACTCATTGTATGAAAGATACAACTTATCATTAGGGATGAGATCTTAAATTAGTTGAAGGAGATGAAAATACTTTTATAAAATCAACTACTTATTAAAGATCAATTAGTAAACGTAAGTTCCTAAATGATAAATTTCAAATATTATTGTCTATTTGTTCATTCATTATAAATATACTACAAAGATCAAAATAATTAAAGGATGTTGTAAGTGTTACAAAATAACAGTATGAGCAACTTTTGCATAAAATTGAAAAAGATAGTCACAAATGCAAAATTTTCTTACTTTTAAACTTCACAGTGTGCAAATTTTGAGTTTGATGACGAAGACGACTCTTTAGTCGCAACAAATATGATTTGGCTTTCAACATAATGTAAGACAAAGCGGAAAAAAATAATATACATTCAATAAGTGCTTTGTTTCAATATGTGCAAATGAAGTCATTTAGCCGAATAGGAAAATTAGAGACTTGTTGACTGATTAGAGAGGAGCCAAACACAATCTGGAGAAGCAGACACCATTGGGGTTTCACAAAGTAAGATTTCCAGGATGTGGAACCGTTTTTTAAGACTGGAAATGCAGACTGAAGGTCGTAGTCGTGTTGCAACGGCCAGTGAATACGGTTATTTAACGCTAATGGCTGGGAGACATAGAAATATTAATTCCACTCTTTTTCAACGACACCGTGGCTCGGTTACTGGTAACAGTTTCGATACAAACTGCTCAAAATCCGCCTTCACGCTATAGGGTTGTATGGTGTGGGCCACATTAAAAAACATACATACACAGAAGAACAGGTGAGCTCCAGAGTTTATCTTAAGGTTAATAGGTTTGGAATACTTGCCCATCTTAAACCACGGTCAGATGATGAGGTCAGATCTGAACTTTCACCTTCCACATCCCCGCCACACCAGCTAAAAGATTTTGTTAATTCATATTTGACAGAGAATGATTAATTTTCCACTGATTAATGTGGACACGTCCCTAATCCACAAAGCTCCAGAAGCCCAGTGAGGGAGAATATGATTGCCTTCTCAATCACTGCTCACAGCAAATGATGCTTTGCTGATCTTAACAGTATCTATTGAGCCACTGGAGCTCTGTGTAACAGCAAGGCACTGTTTCGCCAGCAGGCAGTGGGCTACAAAGCATGAGTGAAATGGCGTTTATTCGTTTCTCTGACAAGTATCATCTCTCACTTCATCCTGATAATAGACGCATTTTCATCTGAAGGGAACATAGCACTAAAAATAATCCGGCGTTCGTGCAGCAAAGTGTCAGATTTGGCGGTGGAGAAATGATGACCTATGATTGATGGTGCCTTTTTTCCATATCATTCAAAATGGAGCTCTGACCAGTAGCCGATATAGGGATGAGATTCTCAGAGCTATTGTTATCACTTAATTTGGTAGCAATTGGAAAGGACTTCCTGTTAATATACGACAGTTACAAGCCATATCATGTTATCTTGATGAATGGTTTCCTTTCTTAGGAAGGAATCATACAATGGAACATGTTTTAGACGTTCTAAGTAAATGATTTGTTGGATGCTTTTCACGCCCACAAACTTTCCAAGAATTGGAAAGAGCTATTTTTGAGGAGTAGGACAGAATACTCTAGCTCCTCATTATTGTCCTCATTGACTCGATGCCTGAAAGGTGTTCAACGTTGCTAGACGTCCGGGAAAACCATATATCCCTCCTAAAAATAACATATTTAACGAAACACCTTTTTATTAATTTTTTGTCATATCCATAAATTGTGTTTTTTTTTCTTTTGTATCAAAATGCGCAATAAAACACATTTTAATGACAAACGAATGCCATTTTTATCTCATACAGTTTATCACATCTGTCAATAATGTTTTAATCAACAAAACAATTTTCCAGATGTAACTGGAACAGTTCACTTCAATCTTTTAAATTATTTCAGCAGTGTTTTGTAATTGGAAATGAAATTTTACATATTCGATTTAATTTTCATATCCTTGTAAGAAATTTTTGGAAACCGTTGTAGCATTTATTTCAAATTCTCTCCAATTGATAACAAAATAAAGAATCTTAAAATGTTTTCTGATCAAACAGTATTATTGTTGAACAAAATCAAATATCTCGATGGATTCCATAAATTGCTATAGATACTTAGGTTAATTTACTATAGTTTCTTGTCTCAAGAATTCATTTTAAAATGCCTTAAATATCAATAACTATATTAAAACTTTTTCAATCTCAAGGTAATTTCTGAGATACATTTAATGTTTGAATCCTAATTTTAAATTCGAAGTTCTATTATTATTTTGTCTATTTTTTACTTAAACTGCATTCTGCTTGTTTGAAAATATTTTCATTAAGTTTTTATAGTTAAATATGATCACTAAATTTTTCAGTTTTTTAGTGAAATAAGCTGCAACATTTTATTATAGATTATATTCAAAACATTCGAGGGAAGATTTTGCCTCGTAAATTTCTTAATTTTTTTAAAGGGAAAGTTCTTTAATATGTAAAAAGCACAAAGGTGTAATACACATATATATATATATATATATATTACTTTGTTATGACTTTTATTTTAAATAGTTTTATCTTGTGATAGATGTTTAGATTTTTTAATAATTTTTGGCATCACTGAAGAAAGGATTTCATTCAACTTCCTTTAGATGACGAAGAGGCATCTGTAGAGGGACTGATAACATCCAATGGCTTACTGGATGCAGTCGTCAGAACCAAATTAGAGGAATATTTTATCGAACCCTCATCAAGATACTTTACGGATCAACCTTTTCATTCTGTCATTTATCGATTATCAGACGTCCATTTTCCTCTTGGAAACATTACCCATATGTCACCTTCATTTGTACATAAATATCCATACTTATCTCACCAATCAGCATCTAAATCATCATCAAAGCTTATAAAGGAATATTCCAAAAGTTCCTTGGAGAAACAATTATTTTTGAAAAGTTCCATAAATTCTTATTTTCATCATAAAAAATATATTCCCTTTCATATCCGTCGATCCAGATCTATATTATCTGCCAAGGATTCTGCTCTGTATTGGAGGGATGGAGATTCCTTACATTATCGGAATTTTGAACGCTATGGAGACTCGGAGCGTTATGGAGTCCGATCAAACCAAAGGACTCATTGGTCTGAAGACAGAACCGATCGACATATAGCGATCGATCCTCAGAAAAGTACTTGTATGCTGTATTTACAGGCTGATCATCTTTTCTATCAGAAGATGGGCAGCGAAGAAGCGTGTATAGAAACAATGACAAGACATGTTCAAAAAGTGAATGCTATTTACAAAAATACAGGTAAATTTTTTGAATTACTTTTTTAATTTGTTAGAAGTTTTAAAGAATCATACACATTTCCGAGTGTTAAAATATATAATATAAAGAAATTAAACTTTTTTCCAAACATTTGTTATGAAATTTCTCATGAAATATAAATGTTATTCATCGTTACAATATTCAATTATGTATAATAACTTAAACAAAAACACTTAAAACAAAAAGTGTTCTATATAAAATTACCCTATATTGTACTGCAACTAAATTATTAAAATCTTATCAAATTTCATCTTTACACTCAAGAGAGGATAAAAAGTAATCTGTAATGAAAGCAGTATCTCTATGTTGTTTTTTGCGCCAGGAAAAAATAAAAGTAACATCCCCCCCCCTTACTATCAACCTTCCATAACAAATTTGTTTTATATCTTTTGTTTGCATGTGCAGTATTTTCTCCTAAGAGACTCTAAAATATCTTTGTCGGATAAAGTCTTATCCGTAATAGTTGCAATGATTTTCAATAATCATAAATTTTTTATCCTATCACAATATTCGTTTTCCATAAAATGATTAACAGACACCCCTTAACTATTAGAATCTTTAGCCTTACTTTGAATTAAGTGTCCAAATATGCTCTTTTGAACAATTATCTCTTCCTAAATTATTAATCTCTTTCTAAGCCTTACAATATTATCTCTTAAAATTTTAGAAATATGATCTGAACTGACGTGAATTTTGTTATAAGTACTAATATCAGCTAACTGAATTGCAATGTCCTTCCAAATGCAATGTTCTTTCCGAATTCCGATGTAATTCTTATTCTTGCTGAAATAATCGAATCAATGGTTTGGATTTTAATACAATTATTGGGATATACCATATTTAATTCTGCCAAATTATACATTTGCTTTTCAGCAGTTTCGGATCCAAATGTTTGAAGAGATTCCTTCTTAATAACTCTCAAATTTAACGCATGATTTGAATAAATCTTAAATATTAGATGAATTAATTTTAATTTTACTGGTGGTCTTTTTATTAAGGAAAAGGTTGATTAATGATTTGTGAGACCTTTTCAATCTAAATTCAGTTTGTAGACTTGTACAAAATAAAGATGTAATTTATTATTATATTTATAAAATAAATAAATGATCTCTTAATATGCTTTCTATATTTAAATAATATAATAATTCTTTAAAAAAAATACACAGTCATATTCATTTAAAATAAGGAGTAGCAAACTTTGATCCAATAGAAATCATCTTGTTGTTGCTACCTCTTTTTAAATAAATGATTTATTTGCTCCTCTATCAACCCTCCAGCTTAACTGAATGCTGTTTCCTTTCGATTTCACTGATCTTCCCCGACTGTAACCAAAATATCTCTAGTAAAACATTCTTCCTTCTCTTCTTATATCACTGAGTTATGACCTTGGGAACCGCACATTTTACATTATAATGGTCACAAAATTTTCTTATATAAGATTTTGAAAGCAAATGAAATAATGATCCGTTGATATTGAAGCTTTCCTTTTGTCATTATCATTTAATGAGCAATCATGATTTATGTAGTTTTGAAAATTGAAAATACGTTCATGATAATTTTTAGTTCTATTAACATTGCGTTTGGTTCGTGTTTCCTAAATTCGTCGGGAACCCACTTAGAATAACCTACTGATAAGTTTATTGCTCTCGTCACTTCTTTTCGAATTCGAAAAAATTGAGGATTATTCGGCACAAAATGACTTTGATTTGTTGTTTTGTTTCGAAAGGAATATTCCTTTGCGTTAAAATTTCTCAGATTAGCTAACATTGATGAAGCTTCTGTACTTTTCTTATAAATTTTGCGATTCATAATGCGATGCGAACAGATAAATCAAACAATTTATTTGTTTTATGCTGACGATTATAATTTAAATTTAAGTTATTGGACTTTATTTGTACTTCGACAGCGTTATACAATTTTCTTAAGCATATAATATTAGAACCTGACTGATTCTATTATTAAAAGTTTGTGCATAATTGCATATATTCATAATTATACTTCTTCAACTGAATCTATTCTTTATTAATTTTATTGACTCATCATAATTTTGGTCTGTGATGGAAAATTCTGTAACTGCACATAGTGCAATTCTTCCAAATTAAGATTTTAAAAAAGCTTAAAATTTTTGTAAACGAAAGATTATTGGATTATGACTCTATAAGAATTGCAAAAATCTAAAAATTGACTCCGCAAAATGTATTCAGTTTTTCTAAAATTTATTTGTGCGAAACATTATTTTCGCCTATAATTTGTTCTGCTTGCCTGTATTTCGATTAGTGGCAAAAAGTTTCTATTTTTTATTTTACTGCTATTCTTCACTCGCAGTTATCTCATTCAACATATCTTTCATTTCACTTTTTAACTTTACTTCCTCTCATCGCCCTTAATTAAATCATTTCATTTTTCTATGAGTTAAAACTCCAAAGCTCATCAATTTTTGTTTTCTTAGAGTATTCTTCCGAAATTTCTTTACCTAACGTGGTTTTGATTTTGTTCAAATACCGCGTAAATGAAATTCTTAAACTTTTATGTTTTTCTTTTGCACGCGCTAAATCCATTTTCTGAAAATAATAAACTTACGAATTTTAAAAAAAGAAAATTGACCTACCTTTAATCTCAGCTCTTTAGTGTCTTTTACCCTCGTTCGATATAATCCAAACAATCACTGCAGAGTGTAGCTTCAGAATTCTGGTTACGTGATTTCTTATTCATATGATAACAAGTCCCATTATCTTTTAACGTTTTATTTTAGCAAATTTATTAATCTAACAAATACAAAAGAAGACACCATAACTCACACCATAACTGACTGGTGCAATTCGATCTTCATAAGACCATTCCAGTTGATGACTATTCCCCATCGGATAGGGAAGATACTCACTAAATTCCCTTTTTACTGCAGATAAGTTGGCCCAACTCTAAAGAAAATTATTTAATTGTTTGTTCTGTTTAATTTATTATTTGTATAATTTTGCATGTCATTTATTTGTATAATTTTGCATGAGAATTATTAAATTAGATAATCCTTTGTTTCCTTAATTTCCTTGTATAAAGTGAGTATTTCTTGATCTTGAAAGTTTCGATTATACTTCCTACCTATTCATTAATTTAAAAGCAATTTATTTCAAAATCCAATATAGTTATTCAAAATCGCTCAAAGTGCTTGTGAAATCCAATTCACTTATACTATCAGCTGAAGCAATCGGTGAGTATGGATGAAATATCAATAAAGTTGTCTGTAATTCCATTTAATATAATAACAAGAACAAATGATTTCCTATTCGATGACGTTTTCTAAAATCACTTATTACTAATTTTTTACCTTATTAAAAGTAACCGCAGGAAAGCAGCATTAATAAAACATCTGCAAGAAATGCATTCTTTATACAAAATAAACTAATTTTCATTTGCATTAAATATGAATAATTTTATGCAAAATTTTTCGTTTTTAATTGGTTTGCATGTGTTACGTTTTTCCTTATGTTTTTTAATTTTTCTTTGTTGTAGAAAATAGAAGTGTGATTGTGTATAGAAAAGAACTGTTCATTCAACTTGACCTGATATTAGTGGCTTTCTATTTTTCAGTTCTTTTGCTGCTTCGTAAATAATAAATTATTTCCAGCAAGGTAGATATTTCCTATCAAAAATATTGCTTAATTTATGATAATTTAATATGTTTTATTATAAGGAGAATGATTTAATGTGTCATAGTTTAAAAACATTTCTATTTTATAATGTAATCTCTATGTATTCTTTCGACATGAGATTTATATGTAGAATCGTGAAATTTCTTTTACTTACTCAATATCATTACTTGAACTCTAGTAAACATAAAAAAATGAGAAAAATAATTGGTTGGAAATGTATTAGTTCATTAATATAAATTGAAGTCTAAACTTTGAACTAATTTAGTATTTATAAAATATTTGATGTTGTTTAAGAAACTAGAGGACAATGTCAAAATTGATTTAAATATTTATTTAGATGCAAAAATTTATCTCAATTTTTAATTTCATTTTACTGAACATGAAAAATTGTTTTAGAACTTACACTGTACTAAGTATTAAGTTTCTAATGAATTTCACCTTCATAAATTATTAAATAATTAAAATATTGAAAATTATATAAATGTTTTCTGTATTTATTTTTATAACTATCATCTTATTACAAATATTTCTTGTTTTACCAAATCAAGCTAAGCAACGGTTGAAGCATTGAACCTATTCCCTTTAATGCATTGATTGAAAGAAAGATATATCATTACCTTAGAAAGTAATAAGGCCTTAAACAAGTTGAGCCTAATCAAGCTTAGTTTGATTAATTTTACTTTACTAAGCTAATTAGCAATAATGGAGCTTTAACAATAGAAAACTCATCGTATTTCAAAAATTGCGTTAAACATTTTATTGGAAATTATGTGGTAGACGTACTGTCAACAAAAAGACAAGCTAAAAATCATATGAATGTAGCACTAGTTTTTGCACTAGTTGTTGTTAATAATATTATTTTACTGATACTCCATCGTATGACGTCTGTTTTCAGTTGAACGCAATTTCTTTCACATTTAAGTAAATATAATTTGAGATTAATATGTTACTGAATTCAAGTACAAGCATAAGTAAATAATAGCCTTCTTGAAGACATATGACCATTAAAATTTCTATATGAAGAAGACACGCGCATGTGAAAATTATTAGAAAGAAAGAGGATGTCTTAATATGTAAATAATAAGATTATAATATGTAAATAATAGGCTAAATAACACACATTCAAGTAAAATAGCCTGGAATAACAGCACCTACAACATCTGTAAAGGAAGAAATTGAACAATAAGTTTTTTAAACACAAATTGCGTTTGAACATCCTTGCCAAAATTCTTGTGGTAACTCGCGTAAGAAGGATAAATGCTAGCCAGCATGTTTCTTACATTGATTCTGTTAGAAGCCCACCGAGATTGCGGTTTATAGTATCGCTGCTCGCGTCGTCCAAGATCCCGTGGCAGTCTACGGAATATGGAATCAATAGCTTCTGAGCATCCATATGGATTACTTTGTTAGTTCTAGTTTAGTCTAGTTTATAATGTTATTTTCTCATTAATAGAAGTCCCCGGAATGTACTATTCATGTTATTTCAAATGTCTTTCTTGACTTAACTTTCTAAAATGGGATTATCTCTCGAATATTTTTATCTAACATTATGTGAAGCATTATTATTGTTTCTAATAAATGAAATGCATTGATCATATAAATTATGTCAATATAAAACATCGACATACCTAACTAATATTAGATTGATTGTTCAGTTACACTTAAAAAGTATGATTTTACTACTTTATGGAATAAAGGATTTAAAAATAATTTTTTGGGCAAAAAATTTGTATAATACATTTTATTTAAAACAATTATCCCTTGATATGTTGATTAAAGGCGATGATAAAGAAAATTATTTTATCTGATATGCATTTGTATTTTCAATATGTATTGTATGTTACTAATTTTTCCCATTTAGTATTTTCATCTACATTTTATTTCAGACTTTGATCAAGATGGACGTCCAGATAACATTTCTTTTCTTATAAAAAGAATTAAAGTTCATACATTGGAAGCTTTAAAAGATCCATCATACAGATTTCCCGGGAATTATGGTGTTGAAAAATTTTTAGAATTATTTTCTGAAGAAGATTACGATGCATTTTGCTTAGCTTATATGTTCACTTACCGTGATTTTGAAGGAGGAACTTTGGGATTAGCTTGGACCGGAGATCTGAAAAATGCTGGTGGCGTTTGTGAAAAAAATGGGGTAAACAATTCATAATACTCATTTTCATTATTTCATATTTTATGAACAGTTATTTAAATAGTTGTTCTCTATTATATAGTCCTACATTTCAGGCATTTAAACACTGTTAGTTGTATAAGTAAGTTGATTTCTAGAACGATACCAATTGCTTAAAACTAGCATAGAATTTTGTAAATCATTTCTATTTTCTAACTATTAAAAGGGGCTTTAACATTATTGCAACTTACGAAAGAATGTTCATGCTTTCAATATATTGATGACTAAATTGTGTGTAAAATATCTTGACATTGTAAAAAATGAATGAAATTAAAAATGCAACATGAAGCAATATATTAAACAATATTGTATTTAGTAATAAATGTTGTAGGTATTTACTTAAAAAATTAATAAATTACAAAAATTTCAAAAAATGAGTAATTTTTATCTTTCCTGTACAACCAAATATTTTTTGCTAAAAACTCAATCATCAGAAACCTCTAATTAAATATGAAAATCGAAACTTTGACAAAAAAATTAATGAGTTACATTTCGGAAAAAGTTTAAATGGTTTTCTATATCAAATTTCTTTTTACAACCAGTTACTTATTACAAAAAGAAATTCCCTTGTTAGCCTCAATACTTTTCTTTTACAGCTAAAAAGTAATTGGAAGAAATGTTTATTAGATTCATGATGAATATAATACATGTGTGCAATCCAAATAATAGATGGCATGTTGAAGTGGAAAATCTGCTAAAGATTTTTCCGACCATTTCATTGGCTTTGATTAAATTCTATGATAAATTAATCATTTTCTGTGGAGTATTGAAGCCAAGAAACAATGTTTATTCTTTATTTTAAGATACCTACACACTTTTCACTTGCAAGAAGATACTTGCATTTTATGAGTCAATGCAATCAGGGTAAAGATGTTTTCTAACAACAATATTTTAAAACAAAAACTTTTAGAAGTTGATGAGTTCTTTCTTTTCTAAATTAAGCTCTCAATTCAAAACAGAATGAAATACTTAGAGATGTAATTAATTTTTTGTAGTTGCCTCTTTATAAAAGATGTTTCGATTGAAACACCTCTAATTTTGAAGAAAAAATTATCATTGGCCTTTACACAAAATGCTAAGCTTAAGACCAACTTTTCAATTTTTGGTAATCTTGCTTCAGAACTCATATCTACATTTTTCAATGGGATGACTAATTTTCTGTCTATGAAATAGGAATAAAACTTTCAATTTTATAGGTTTTATTTTAACCATTTCAACTCCTACAAACCTTAAAAAATAGTATTCTTAATTTTGTATAAAATATATAAATGATATTTCATGCGAAATAGATAAACGTGTTTTTGATGTGATTAAAATATACAGGTGGTTATTAAAGTAATAAAAATGCCTTCGATTTATAAATAATCCTTTATTAGAATCCTTTACCAGTTTGTTGTATGACAATCGTTTGCATATGATACAGCTTTTCATATAAGTACTGAATATGGTATAACATATCATTTTCCTTACATATAGAGGTAAAGTTCTGAGAGAAATGATGGTGGAGAATATCGATTTCATATTGAACATTCTAAAATAGACCATAGAGATTCAATTACAATGAGGTCGCACGACGTTTCAGGCTAAGATAGATATTTAATTTCTTCCTCGTGTCCATTAAAAATGTATCTGACAAGTCCAGCTGTATGGATAAAGACATTATCATCCTATAAGTTCTCTCACCAGCAAGAAACAAAGTTTGCTTCATAAGATGAACCTGATCAGCTTTAGGGTTATGATTTGTCCAGCAGATAATCAAGACACAGCCGCCATATAATGACAAACCATACCACCTGCATGTTTTATAGTTTAAAAGATATATTCACAATCATATACTTGTGCAGTTGTCTTGCATCCGTCCTGTTATAAGCAAAAAATGAGAAATGATTTGTCAGCCCATAGAAATTTCTTCTACTTGTCAATTGACCACGTTTTGAAAGTTTGACACCAAAGTAGATGACGTTTGGCACTAACATCCATCACACGTGGTTAGAAAATTGCTTATCTGTCGTAAATTTTCACTTTATGAAAAGGACTATTATCATTAAATCTGGAGAATTCGGAAGCTAATGAGCCTCAGCCGTTACTTTTGTTGCTGTTGTTCGCTAATAGGACAGGTCCCTTTCGCTGAACTTCTCTTTCCGTCCATTAATTTGCTTTTCCGAGACTGCCTTGCCAGGATCTTTGTATGTTATCATGATATTAGATACTGTACCACTAGAATATCTTAGAATGTTATCTGTGAATATCTTAGAGTCCCGACACGCAACAGTTTTGAAAAATTTAAAAATTTATAAAACTTAAATAAAGTTGCCACGTACTACCAGATTACATATTCTATTTATAAAAAAATCTGATAGCTATTATTATATTTTAATGCTCTCGAAGCGCATTCAAAAATATCATTCACTGGTGTTTCCATTATTTTGATAACTACTTGCATATATATGCATGTATGTATTGTATATATATATATATATATATATTTAATACAGGAGTTGTCCAAAATCGCTGAAAATGGTAACTTCCATGTCTAATAGTATAGTGTATTCACAGTACATTGATTCCATATGTGAGAAGGGCTTCTATCTCATTACCAGGAGGTAGTGATTTTTGTTTCCAACCAAATGGAACATCCGTCCTGTTCACTCATGTTCACTGTAGCACCAAAATTATGTCATGGTCGTAACGTTCTCTGTATGAAATAATACCTCGAGAACTGATACTCTTTGTCAGATAGACTTATGCTTCGTTTCTGCGCCTAAATTACTCCATCATACTGTGGAGTGACTACCTTGAAGTTTCCATCAAGAAAATTTTACTTATCATAAATATAGTTTCCTGATTCATTCTTATATTAAAACAATTCAATCTTTCCATCAGGAACATGAGTACACATTTGCACGGCTTTCGTTGTCTGCTTAATCTTTGGACATCCTACAGCCCATATGACTTATTTTGAAAGAAAGAAAAAGATCACCTACATCTCTCCTGAAGATTGTGTAGTCTCTGGTTAAGAAAAGGTCCCATTTACCGTTATATAGAACTTCTCCATTTCAAGTGGTTTAGTTACCAAAGGTGCTCCATTGCTATGCTATTTACAAAAAACTTCTTTTTGTATATCTTGAACAACATATTTAAGTATATATATATCTCAGAAAGCTGCTTATTGTTTATGATGAATATATATCGTATGAAGCCATCTAGTAGATTTATAGGAAGTCAATATTTTAAATTTTTGAAGTAATTTTTATGAAATTAATTTATTCATTTTTGTGTAATTTTTCTTGTTTATAGATTCTTAGCTTATGATGTATTAAAAAAGTATTGTTCCCAGTTGTTCAAATTATTTGAAATTTTAATAACCCTTCCTGTCATTCTGATAATTTATTGTGACACTCTATTCACAATAAATTTTCAGAATCACAGAAAAGCGCAAAATAATATAATACCATTATATTTGTTTTTTTTATATTAATGTAATTTAACTGCATGGTTCCTAATTTGATATATTTGCTTTTATAGCATTACAGAGGTAGTTTGAAAAGTTTGAATACTGGTATTGTGACTCTCCTTAATTATGGCAAATATGTGCCACCTATTGTTTCTCATGTTACTTTAGCACATGAAATTGGACACAATTTTGGATCACCGGTATAATTTTTATATTTCTTCTATACAATATAGTTAATGACAACCATCATACACACACATGTATACATTCAAGTTCATAGAATAAGTTACTGAAAATTATGTGAATAAATAGAAAATTTTTCTCTCTTTTATAATTGTTCTTTATTTTAGTATTGTTATATTTCCACATTAAATATTTGACAATGATGAAACTTCTAAATAGAACATGAATAACTTTATAATATTTTGATTCACAACAAATGAACATTTTTCAACAATTTTAAAAACAAATGAAGTCAAATAATATTTGCACAGTATCATGAGTCATTCAGTTGTTCCACCTCAAGGATCAGTTATCTTAAGTTCTTATAAAAACTCAAAATATTTTTTGACATAGCACACATGATTTTTAATGTGAACTTATATAAATCATAGTAGATGTATTTTGATGCTATTAAAATGGATAAATATGTATATACTACATAAAATATTGCTTGGGCATGAATTGCGAAATATAAATGGGTAAAGCTTAAAATTAAACTTTTTTAATAACTGAACAAAGTTTGAAAATTTCAGTAACTACATTAGTATTTCTATAATCAGAGTAGTTCAGGTAATACACATTTATTAGAATAATAAATGTATAATATAATAGAACATTTTAAATATATGCCATATAATTTACAACTCACAATTCATATCTAATCACTTATCATCCGACAGTTTTAAAAATTAACGAAGATGTAGCTTCAATGTTGCCGATATCTGTCGGAAAATACATGATTTTCGAATGTATTTTTATATATATTATGCTATGTTATTGTTCAAGTTATGAGTAACGTATTCTATTGTTTGTCCATTCACACAGTGAAAAAATATTTTGGACTAATGCTCATTTTTTTTTTTTTTTTTTTGAAAAACTATAAAAATTTATACTATGTTTTGTCAAATTTTATATTAAAGTCCCTGCATATTATGAAAAGAAAGCAATTTTTATAATACACTTGCAGCTATCTGTACTACTCCTCCGCTATTATTTGTAGCTGTTCTTTCAGAATGCAAAATTTGTCATTTAAAGGGTTTCATTTCTCTTCAACAGAAAATGTAAGGTTTAAAAATGGAATCAGACAGTGCAGGTAATAAAAATTTTAATTTACAAAATGAATGAGTCGTACGGAATTCAATGTATTAGAAATGAAACATGAATATGTATTAGAAATGAAACATAACTAAAAAAAACTCACATTTATAGAAGATGTATAAGTTATGTAGCTAGAGAAATAAACTAAATATAAATATATTTTGTGGTAATTGGAAATCTTAAATAAAAATATATCTTAGGGCCTTATACAGCTTATGACTAAAGGCACATTGTATTTAAAAGAGTCCTTTAAAATTTCCTACATGATCAGCTATTTATTAAATAATGTAATGTGTATTATCTATGTGATAATGATTAGAAAACATTATAGAGAAACAAATCTAATTCCAAAACAAATTTTAAATTGCTTTAACATAATTTTAATATAATTAATCATATGTGAATATCTGATTAGTCCCGACAAATAAATTTTTTCATTGAAATCCTTCCAAATCTCGTTGTTTTCATGTGTCAATAAAAGATGTGTAACAATTAAAGTATCAAAAGATTGTTGACTTTTTCTTTTTCATTCCATCATACAGTTATGATCAGAATGTAACTGTCAGAAACTTTTCAGTGATTTATTTTTTTATATTTAAGACATTTAAAATATGTTACATTCGAAATATTAATATTTCTCAGCATGATCCTGAAGATGACATTGTGTGCACTCCTGGTGGAGATAATGGAAACTACATTATGTTTGCCCGTGCAACATCAGGTGACAAGAAGAACAATAATAAGTTTTCACCATGCAGTGTTAGGAGTATTAATGCTGTACTTAACACAAAAGCAAGGAGTTTGAAAGGATGTTTTACAGGTGACTTACAATTTCTTTTTTATCCGTTTCGCTATGTTCATTCATTTGAAAAGTTGTTTTATTTTAAATTTTCTGTACCCTCTATACTTAACAAATACTGAAGTTGTTACCAAAATATAAGTTTAAGTTTAGTCATTCTTAATATTCATGTAGCTATACAAATGATAGTGTTTTTGCAATATTTTTCTCTTAATAACTTAGAATGCAAATTATAATGTAATGTTGAATGGTCAATGGGGAACATAGAATTGAGCTGATTTCATTTAGTTTGTCCATTCTCTTGGAGATATGGTAAAATTTTCTAATGATTTTAGTGATTTTTTTTCCTGATAATCCATTTTGAGACAAAGAGCACTTTAGATGAAACAAAAAACAAATCATTTATTTTTTGTTGTTTGTTTAAATTGTTTAATTTTACATTTTGTATTTTTAATTGTCTTGATTTTGGGATCAAACAAATCTCACATCTTTAAAGTTATGTGCATTAAATTTCATTTCAATCCTATGCTTCCTTCTTGGTGCTCTATTTTCAATGTTCTTGAGTGTACTTTAATGCTTAAAAATTACCATTGGTTGAACCGGGACATGAAAATATGTTTTATCTTCAGAAATTCAGGAGTCCATTTGTGGGAATGGAGTGGTGGAGAAAAACGAACAATGTGACTGTGGTTGGGAAGAAGATTGTGAGGAAAGTTGCTGTTTTCCTATGCGTTCGAACCCTCCTCGAGGTGAACCTCCCTGTATGCTCCGACCAAATGTTATTTGCAGGTACACTATTGAATCGAATTCTTCTGGGTTAAATTTTTCCTTACTAAATGAAAAAATTAATTAATTTTTGTGGTACGTAACAACTTTTTAGTTCTTTATGAATTGGGTGACATATCATTTATTAACATTCTAGTAACATTTATCAGTAAACACACAGTTATAAAAAAAATTGTTTTTATTTCCCAACAGCAGTAACATTTTTATGATCTAATGTGTAATATAAGCATAATTAATTCAAAGGCCATCCGAGTCAAACCATACTTATTATTTGAGCTAATTACTTAGCCATGCTTATTATTAAGACTTATATTAATTATATTGCAAAAGAAAATGGATATGAATAAAAAAAATTAAACTTCAAGGTAAGTATAATAACAACTTAGATATGTATCTCGTCATCTTCTTTTTCCTCTTCTTCATAAATGAATATTATTCCTATGTGTCTATGGGTATTCTGACTAAAGAGCATCACTTATTTTGAGTAAACATGTATTTAATAAATTGCAAATAAGTTTTCAAAAGATTGGAGGAAAAAACTCAAATTAAGTGACATTACTTTTAAATATAGTTTATTCTTTTAAATATAGTTTTTAATTATTTTGAAATATTATTTAAAATGCATTATTATTAACTAACTTTGACCCTATTCATCTGACAAAATCAGCTGACGGATTTTGTCTACAGCTCTTTATCACATATGTATAAAAAATTAGAGAAAACACTCAAATAATCAGCACATGAAAATAACCCAAAACATTTCAACTTCAACACTTTGATATCAAAATGCTTCATTCATACTTTGTGACAAAACTGAACTTGATAAAAGGTTAAAGGGACTAATGAAAACGCCTATTGTTCTTCACTTAAATCGATAATTAAGTATTCTTGGATTTGTTAGCTACTGTGTGTATTGTAAGAAACTTCTTAAGAACAAAAAATGCTTTAAAATACAATGCTAGCTGAAAAGGCATTATTATATTAATACATATTCCCTCTTACTTGTTTGTGAGTAGTGTCTTTAAGCATAAGAGTGATGTGCTTAACTATTTCACTGATTAGATTAGAACACTACATCAAAGAAACAGATGGACTTCAATGGGTACATGATATGTCTTAATCTTATAGCTCTTTTAATATTTAATTTTTGAATGTACAATAACTAATTTAGAACTGAAGAGCATAGAATTATATAAGCCAACATCATTTTCAGACTAGAGCAATCCATTAGTAAAAGTGACACCAATGAATTAAGAAGTATCAACATTGAGTCATTGAAGACTTATATGATATTACGATGTACGTTTATCTTATGGACCCACATTAATATGTTAAGTTATAACTAGAAGTTAAATATATATTTTCTATAATTATATAACTTTAGAAGAATTGAGATTGATAAATCCTTAAAATGATTATAATGGATAACTTTAAGTGGTGGAGATAGTAAATATACCTGGCGAAGAGAGCCTACGTTTGAATAAAGTTCGTGGTATGTACTCATTTTGGACAATCACATTTTGGCAACATTGCACACGGAAGATATTTTGTTGATTAGCAGGTCCATCAAAAAATGCACTTTATTAAAAAGTAAATTGCTAATGGCATGCCAATGTTTCATTAGATTTAGCCTAGCAGATCTAATAAAATTTTGAAAATACATAAATTTCGAGTGTTTTTGTGAGGATTAAATAACACCTATAATTTAACAGATGTTAATACTTTTTAAAATAATCCCTTAATCAGAAATGTTTTCTTATCTTTATTTTCAGGAAACAGTTAAATAGATAACATGTTTCATTTTTATTGAAAAAAGAAAAATTCCTTGTTTATATTTTAGCCCAAGTCAAGGACCTTGCTGTTCCCACGATTGCAGTTTAAAGATTGGAGAAGAATGTAGAGGTGACAATGGTTGTAGAAGTCCAAGTTATTGCGAATATCCTTTTAAATATTACTTCTAAAAAAAATTTACAATGCCAGAATTATTTAGCTATCTGTGCATACACATTTTGTATGCGTTATTAAATTTTTATAATATATTTTCTTTATAAGATACTTATAATGAATTTTTTTTAATATTTAACCTTTTATTGTTAAAACATATTAAAAGATTATTTTGTAGTCATAAAAATGATCAAGATATGAGGAATTAAAATTTGTGAATTTAATTACACACCACTGTATTTATCCATCAAATTTCTCACCACATAACGTCAACCATTTGGATAAATAATTTATAAATGCTGTTAGAATGTACTGTAAAGTGAGATTATAAAGTACTTGTCATACCTTACATATTAGACATGTTTCTTGCATCACCGTTAAGGGATGATTTGAATATTTATAATATAATATCTATCTATGGATAAGTGCTATGAGCTCGAAATTTGAATAATTTTGTTAACTGTATGTGGCCATTAATTTCTTAGAATATTCTATTATTATAGGATATATAAAAATATTCTATCTAATATTATTAATCTTATTAAAATAAACTGTACTTACATGAGTGTGCGTATGTTAGTTCCTAGTTAATGAATAATGCAGTGGATTCATCCCCCGTCTTAAACTATATATGTTTAAATAAAAGGTTTCCTAAGCTTGTCACTGCTGTAACAAGACTAACAAGATGCATAGTGTTCTCTGATGTTCCATTATTGACACTCAGGCGTATATATTTTGGCATTGAACACACAGATCCACTTGGCGACGAGAATAACAGCAACTGTAAAATACAAAAAATGTGAGAAGTTCATCCAATAACAGAAATAACTAATAAAAGAGTAAAAGTTTTTTTTATTTTTCATTTTGTTCTATAGCAAAAGTTAGAATCATCCCACACAATCAGGTACATCTAATGGACGTCCACAAAAGATCCACTTTATTCAGTGAATGTTATAGATGGTAAATAGATGTCTACTGGACGTCTATGAAAAGCTGTTCAATGAATATTTGATGATCGATGAGTAAGGATGTCCATTAGACGTTTATTAGATGTCACATTAAGGACCTTAATTTATGGATGTATGTAGATTAAAAATAAACGTCTACTGGGCGTTCGTTTTGGGTGTAATCTGGATATTTATCTAAAATTATCGTAATTTGAAAAATGTAGCAAAGAAAAATATTATATATATTATTTGTATAAATCGTTTAAAATTGAATTAATAATTAACATGCAACATTGATTTTTTTTTGTGGAGAAAATTTATTTTTTAATGCATCTGAAGCGAAGTAAATTATCCAACGAATTTTGAATTATTTACCGAGTGAGTAGCTTAGAAAAAAAATTCTTGTTTCCCATTTATCTTAGTTTTACCAGATTTTTTTTTTTTTTTTTTCCTTTAAATTTTCTTTCCTTAGATTTTATGTAAGTTACCAGCTGTTATAATTTTAAATGCACTCATACTGAATATTTTCACTGTTTAACAGTGAATTAATTTATGCTATTATTTCAATTAATTTTATGTTAAACCAACAACCTATAGTTAATTTCAATAGTTGCAAATTTTATAGACAAAATTCAGTAAACTTTTTCTAGAAAAGTACAAATATAATTTTTTAGCATTATTTAAAATCATTAATAAAATTTCCATTAAATAATATTTGAAATTAAATACATTTCCTGAGTATACTTAACTATAAAACTTATTCACTTTACTATTTTCTTAAATTCTAAAGTTTAACGCTGAATTTCATAACTTCCTGGCAATAGTATAAATTAAATTTTTTTTTGCATGTCAATGTTAGAGTTTCATAGCAATTTCATGACAGTAGATTAAATTAAACTTTTTATTCTATACTTGCTTTAGAATTTTGTCGTAATTTCATGACAATAATAAAAATTAATTTTTTTATTCCATATTAATATTTGTATGTTAGGATTTTACAGTTATTATACTTAAATAAAGCAACATTAATTATAAGAAACAACATTAATTATAAAACTAACATTAGTTATAAAAAATAATTAATGTTAGAAGATAATGATTTGCATTTAATACTTAATGATATTTTATGTGGGAAATTATTATTAATATTTCTTTAAGATGAGTTAAAATTTAAATAAAATTAATCTGAAAAATTTCCTATAGTAGGAAATGAATTATTTATCTACTTTTATAAGAATGGTTGCCGCCCACCCTGTCTGGAGCTCAGCGTGCTTGTCTGCGAATGGAGGAAGATCCTGG
The DNA here is from genome assembly GCA_026290005.1 of Latrodectus geometricus. Lineage (NCBI taxonomy): Eukaryota > Metazoa > Arthropoda > Arachnida > Araneae > Theridiidae > Latrodectus > Latrodectus geometricus. The sequence continues at coordinate 471,125 of JAPDSC010089574.1, read as the reverse complement.
GTTTGAATCCCGGTTTGGGCATGGATGTGCTTTCTCTCTATCTTTGTATAAATAAGTTGTGAAGCGTGGCCTACATTATAAATGGGTACCTATTGCATGTATGTACTGAAGAAGTCGAACTCCACACCAAGTTACGATTCAGTTGGAAAAGTGGAGCAGTGACCCCATATTGCTAGCATAGCCAGTACAAGACAACAACAACACATGTTTGCTTAGTAAAATTTATCATTGTAAAGTTAAATTAATTTTAATACTTTATAAAATAAAATTAAAAAATTATTTTTTTACTATTTTCAATAAATTAATATTAAGCTTTTTCAGCAGAATACGAAATTCAAAATATTTGACTGCACAAAAAACGGCCATTCATATAAAATGCTTGTATATTTCACTGCAAGAGAAATGGCCATTCATAAAAAATACTCGTAAATGATTGGAAATTCATGCCCATTCTGTCGTGTCAGATTCATGACGTAACTACTAATGTGACGTCATATCCATAACACATACACCAGCGATTATCGGTTGGCGTCTATAAGACGTATTTTGGATGGTCTACTGGATCATTTATGGACTAATGAATGTCTTCTGGACCACGGTGGATCATCCAAATGACGTCTGTCCAGTGAATGTTCAAGTGAGGTTTTTCAGTATTGCACAGATTTGTCTCTACTTTTTGAATGGACCTCATATAGTACACGCACACGCACATTTGGGCTTATATTTATTAAATGCTAGTGTGTCGAAAACATTCTGAAGTAATACGCACTCTAATATTTTACTAGGAAAAATATGTACCTGAATATAATAATACTTGAAATAATGGTTAAATTAAAGTTGCATAGGCGTATAATACTAAAATAAGAATAAGATGTTAATTTTAGCAATATTACAAGTGTTTCTATTATCCACAGAGAGTTTTCTTTTTATAGTAGCTGCTGGATATAAATGTCATTTTATTTTTCTTTGCAATTCCAGTCATTACTTTGAATGGTAAGAATTGTGTTGAGTGTGCTGTACTTTTCGTAATGCGTTGGACGTTGTTCGATATTTGCTTTTACTATTTTATAGGTTCTTTTACAGATAGGTTAGTTTCCATTGCAAGAATGGTCTACTGCATGCATTCAGTTTGATCATTTCCGCTTAGTACCCCAGTTTTGAGCAGTACGTACTCAATATTTAGTTCGGTAGAATTTCTGAGACGTAAGCCGGTCTTTTGAGATCATTTGTCATGGGTACCTAAACACTTTTGCTGTAATTTTAGCTTTTCTAAAGCATCTTGTGCAAAAGAGGTTTAACGAAATAATTCCAAGTAAATTCTGTAAAGACATTGCTATGGAAAAAAAATATCATTTTTATCTGTATACGGCAAGTGTCCTAAAAATCAATTTGCTATTCTGCGAGAGGAGTGTCGATTTTTGGGATTGGATCGAAGAGTCCGTAAGGTTTTTTTGATTTTCTAAAAGACAAAATGCTTGTGATGTGATAGGCAATAAGAATTTCTGATAATTTATCTTAATTTAAGGTATAATTATATTAGGTTGGGGAAAAAGTTATCCATAATTTTTTCGGTCGACGTCTGTAGTGATCGATATCTCGTGAGGTATCTATCAAACAATTTCAGATTTATGCTCGTTGGAAAGGTGACATTTGACACTAAAATATCCTCTTGCGTTTTTTTTGTTTGATTAATTCAGTACGAGTACAAGGTTTCAAAAATGGAAGACAACAAACAGAAAATTCGATACATTTTCATTTTTCTCTTGTAACGGCGAAAAAGATAGTCGGGTGGCTAAAATTATGAAAGGTGTTTATCGTCGTATATAAGACTGTAACAACCAGTTACGAACAATTTTGGTTTCGTCGATTCCGTTTGGGTATTTGGATGCTAAAGATCCACCTCGCATGGATACAACATCGTCGAGAATGTCTATAAAATATCAAAAATTATTAAACTTGACAGCATGTCAGCAGTCGTAACTTCGCACAAGACCTAAAAATCTACATGAAAACTGTTTTAAACCTTTTTACAAAGCGAATCTGAAAGAAGTTACAAAAAAGTTAACGTAAAAGTAATGGATTTCTTTTTCCCCAACCTAATATATTTTAAAATAATGTATTTTGTACAGATAAATATCCTTCGGGAGTTGAATCAATTGATTATACATGAATTTCAGGACGAATAAAAGTTCTTGGTCTGCGACCAATTCGTACAAAATATCTTTTTTATTTTAAAATTGATATTTGGTAATTCCACAACAGCTATTTTATGCTGATAAATTCATCGGTAGATTGAAACTTTTCTGAGTAATATCATCAAAAACAACAAGTCTTGTAAGAGAAGTGGCCACATCTCGCAATATTTGCGCTTACTTCAACCTTATCCATTCTTTTCTGAAAAGCTGTATAGTTGATAACTATTTTAAATTCAATCTGTAAATATATGAGGAAATTTTTAAGAGCTTCAGCCACAGAGAGTACTTCTAGTTCATAACTGCTCATTTTTTCTTCTTGGTCAAATGACTTTCTGCTCATACATAATTCCGTTATCATACTCTTGGAGTAGAGATGAGCCAAATCCTAGTTTGGACACATCGATGTGCAGTTTTATTCCGAATCTGCCACAAATGAATGCAATACAGGGTATTTCTTGAGTAGTTCCTTTAATTTGAAAAATGCCTGGTGGTAACTGGTGCCAGATGAATGCCTAGTGAAATGTGATGGACTGAATAAAAAGGTAGAGGATTTTCTTAGTAGATCACTATGAGATCTGACAATCGTGGTCCATTTTGGATGTATTTTCGAAAGTAGTCTGCCAAGCCTATGAATGATTGTACATGTCTTTAGTCTCAAAAAAGTTAAGTATTTACGTTTATGTTTGATGAAGAGATGGAAGTAATGTTTTTTCTACTAAAATTTAAACTTTGTGTTGCAAAAGTTAATATTTCTGGAAATTAATAATTAGCTCTTAACTCGAAGCAGTTTAAACGGCACATTTCAATTGAATGTATGTCCCTCTTCTTCACGGTATGATAAAATCATTCATGTACATAATTAAATTACTATCTGCTATCAGTTCTGTAAAAACACAAGATAAATATCTATTAAAAGGAGTTAGCTTGATCGTATTATCTGTTATGAGTAACTTCTGCATTTTGTCCTATTCTGTGCAAATATTGGAGAGTAGCCATTTTTAAGTCAATAGAAAATTTTTACACTTTATAACTGATTTAATATACGTCAATGAGAGGCAATTTATTGTGATAATCAATGCATAAATCCATAGAACTATTTTTTTCACAAGAACAATTAGCTTAGCTCATTCGTTGTATGATTGATTTATAACAATTATGAGTTTCTTTGAAAGCAAATCCTTTTTCTTGCATTCGACTCACGCGTTAGCATACTTTTAAGATAATTGACATTTACATGTCTGTTGTTTTCGTTTTATTTATTTATTTTTTTTTTGTTGATGTTGATTAAATTGCACACTTCTTGTTTATATTTTTTGCGAAGTATGTGACTTAAAACAATGTATTGTCAACAACTTTAACTTAATATATGAATGTCTGCTTTATATATAAAGAAATACCATCTTTGTTGAGTGTTAGATTTTTCCTTAAATAATTGTATCTGTACCAATAATTACTGGTAACTCATATTATTTTGAGAAATAACATAAATTGTTGGCAGAAAAACATCATTGTGTGTGTCTATATCTGTCTGAAGTGAACCAAAAAATGCTATATTTTATAGCTACCGAATTCATTTAGTATTAATTACGAATAGATAAACTCAGCTAACTCAATTTTAAAGATTTGCAATGAAATTTTCTTGAAGTGATTCAAAAAGAAATGTAAAATTCTTTTAAACAATGTGTCATTAATATCAATTTTCAAAATTTTTCACTATATCAAAATAAGTTCAATTAAGGAAACAGTTGCAGTTATGTCAGATAATCTATCCTTGAAATTTGAATCATCTTTTTTTTTAATCAAAGCCTTGAAAATTTCTTATGTGAGAACAATTTAATTTATTCTTCTCTTCAGTGAAAATTAACCTATGAAGTAGTATACGTTCTTATTGTTTTTCAATCTTTATAGCAAGTCTAAATTCAGCAATATCACTTAAAAACATCTTGGAAATGTTTTATCTTGGATCACAGTGAAACAAACCCGAATAAACTATCCGTTACCTTACGCTGGATATATTCACATTATTAGTGTTACCAGCTATGTGGCGGCTTGAAATAGTCCAACAGAAAAGGCAAAATATTTTTTGATACGAAAACTCGGTAAAAAATAGAAATGTGAGACCAGACCTCCATATTAGTCATTTGTTGAAGAATAAAGCATTGGAGTAATATTGCGGCTGAATTATATCAAACAACTTATTTTTAATTATGATTCTACTAAATTATGATTTTAGTATTTTTACAACATTATGATTTTTGAGCGTTCAGACACAACAACGTCTTCAATTGCCCATGATATATATATTAGAAGTTTTATTTGTATCATATAATTTATTTAGAACATATTTTAAATTAAATTTTTAATAATCCTGGCTAAGTTTTATCTCATCAAGCCCATTTGACTTACCAAAAGATGCAATGCATTGGAAAGAGAATGAACGAATATTTTATGCTCCTAAAGCTGAAAAGTATTTTGCTTAGCTTATAACCCTAACAAATACTTTAATTTTGTCACTGTTAACTTTTACACATAAAAATATTATTATATTGATGACATGGAAAAAATTCTTTCATTGATATTAAAATGCGTTTTTCTTGACTGCTTTTTACTGGAAAAGGTCCTCAATGTCCTCCTTCAACTAATAAACCAAATAAAACTGTTTGCAATGAAGAATTTGTTTGTTATATGGGAGTAAGTGTGATGGATATTATAGTTTATCTCTTATTATTTTCATTTGTTCTATGCAGTCTCACTCAAATATTTGCAGGAATGTACTGGATCTATATGTGTTGCTTACGGACTAGAATCTTGCCAGTGTCGTCGTGGATCACATGACCCAGTCACGAAATCTTGCGAGTTGTGCTGTAAATTACCAGGAGATGATTACAGCTGCAAGTAAGTGAAGAATAACTCTTATACATTTTCTGGTGGAGCAAAAAGCAGGTAACATTTGGCATAGGTAAAATTTAGACAATCCTAAAATGTAAATAAAAGAATATTAAAAAAATATGCGAAGTTGCTGCTGAATATTTTTCACAATGATGGAAAAATCACTTTTTTTGTAGCATAACCAACAAATCTTTGAATATCCATAAACTGCAAAACTATTCTCAGTTTTCCCATAAATTCTGTCCCATATATTATATATATATATATATATTTATTTCATTTGGTAAACTTTAATTTTCTTCAAGATTTTCTTTTAACAGAAAATGGATGACTTTAATTATAAAGAGCAGATATGTTATAGATTTATTTCATTTGCTAAACTCTAATCATCCCCAACCTAATTCTTTAAATAGGAAATGGATAATTTATAAAAAAAAGAACTCATCACAAAAAAGACAAATAATCAGTCATTAGAAATTATACAATGTGTTACCTAGTTAAGCTGTTTACATTATTTTGTTGTTTCTAAAATATCCTTCAAAATCTATTAATGGTTTTTTATAATTGGATATTGACGACCAAAAGATACATTTAGATAGAAGTTGTTTTGGTTTTCATAAAATGTTTGCGGATTGCTCATATTTTTTTCCGGAGCAAAAATAAATATAATAAAATATTTTTCTTTGCACCACTGCTCCTTTAGTAAGTAGAAGGTTTTACTTTGAAACTCCACTTCCTTGTGTTTGAAAATGCTACTTCGATCTCATATATATTTTTCAATTTTATTTGATTTTGCTCACTCTTTTATTGTAATTTCTGGAAATTCTTTGTAAAATTTTTTACAATCCTATGATTATCATTATTTTCACTTCAAAATGCATTAAAAAATTTCATTCACAATAGTAGCGTTTAATGCCATATTATGTTTAAGTATTATTCCTGAAGTCTGACATGAACATTTCAATATTATCAAACAATTACATGGGATGTTTATAGAATTTTCATAATGACTTCTCTTTTATTCAACTGCCTCAGATACTACATATTTGAATTTTTTGAGATTATTAGTTTTATTGGAAAAGAGTTAAAAATTTTGAGACAAAAAATGGTTTTACATATGATTTTAAGTCCTCAATTCCAAATGAAAATATTGATTTCCGCGTTTTTATCTTCTTTACCTATAGCAGATATAAAAATGCTATTTTTTCAAAACTATAAAATATTTTCATATTCTTCTTGTTGTATACTTGTTTTAAAGAAGCATTTTTAAAATTGATTTGCTGTTATTCCAATCTGAAAATAATTCGTTCGTATAGAACATAAATTATTTCTGAATACATTTTTATTTTGATCAAAAAAGTATATTTAAAAAATAAATTTAGTGGATAAAGATAAATTTAGTGGAAATTTAATACAATTTAAAAATTTTTCGTTACTTAATAATGCTTGTTCATCCAAAATAATAAAATGGAAAATTTTATTCTAACTATACAGGAATTTAATCTATAAACTTTAATATCCGAAATGCTAATTAATTACAATAACTCAGCTTTATATCTTTTTAGATCTTCATTTGAATGGAATTTAGCTCCTTATGATGTTCCTGATCTTTTTGCCAAACCTGGAACTCCATGTGATAATTATAATGGATATTGTGATGTCTTTCAGAAATGCAGAGAAGTAAGTCAAAAATGTAGTATAAGTGCAAATTTAAGTACAATATATATATATATATATATATATATATATATATATATATAT
>JAPDSC010089574.1:408611-464180 GCA_026290005.1 Latrodectus geometricus | reverse complement strand
ATATAAATTGCGTACTATATATGCTTCATGATGCAAAATGCTTCGTATAATATATTCTATTGATCAGGCTATTTATTTTAATAATTATTAATTAATAATAACCAGTTTTTAGAGGGTAAGATATAAAATATGCAAGTTTATTATTTCAGAAAGTAATCATGGTTTATCAGCTCATATGGTTAAAAAAATAGCAATTTATTTTTAGAAAGAATATATCCATTAATATTTTAACTTCATTTGGAAATCTTAATATCATTTTTATCCAAGTATTTCCCCTTCGTTCATATCAATTTTGTAATAAAAATTCTAGGGAACTTAATGAGCAACTTCTTGGGTATCATCTAATAACAGTGGCTTTTTTTAAACGAATTTTAGCCTTTTCCTTAATAAGTCATAACTTTTATACAATAACATGTTTTCAGTATGGAGAAATATTATCGGATTTAATTATTTCATTTTCAAGGTCGAAATACATTTTTGTACCTTACTTCATTGTTTATAAAATTTTACAAATTTAATTACAATAATATTTAAAATGATCTTTTAATTTCACATTGACATTCTGTCTCACAAATAAACTTTGTTATATAATTTATGTATCATAACAATAAAACAAAAATTTTTATTGTTATGATACATAAATCTTTTTCTATGCATTCATTTCTAGAATATACCTTATTAAAATAAATATACTCCACCAAGGGGTCATGATATCGCTATAAAACTAATACAAAAAGTCTTACCAAACTTGTACGATTAAAGTTGTTCCCCTGTTGTATATTACGCAGTTTGTGCCAGCGTATACAACGCATCCTCTTTTTATTACATATATTTGAAAGATAAAACTTTTTTACTATTTATTAAAATAAATTTACAGTATTTTAAATATTAAGTAACATACAAATACATAGTAATGCTTCTAATCTATTTCAGGATGAGCATCTTTTCTTCGTTAAAAGCCAAACAGAGTCTTCTAAATCAGCATCTGTGTCCTCATACAATAAATTATCTTCTGTACTTATGCAACAGTTCTTAAATTATTTAACCACTGTTTCTGTTTTATTGAGATTCTCTCTCTGGCTCCGTATGAGACTTTGTATCGGCGTATGTTTTTCATACCTAATTTCAAAAAAAAAAAAAAGTGCTTCTTAATAAGATGGCCTTTGAGAGAATTGACATTTGTAGATGCAAGTTTATGTGTTTCAGAGAAAGTTTTTATCATCAGAGACAACCTTACTTCTTCCCTATAACCAATATTACTTCTAGTTTGAAAGAGAAATATTCAATAAGGTGACAGAAGGTCATTTTTTCTGACAATATTGCCAAGACTTTGTGAAACCAATAAACGGAAGTGAGGAAAAGATAACTCTTAGGTATTCATCTCCTGAATCATTACAAAGCATTCATATTTCTAATCCATGTGATGATTACAAAATATTAAGTAATTACTGCTTAACATTAGTAAGTGTCTCTTCCTCTCTTGATTCTACAATATCCAGCTTTTTGGACACTGCATAGTATTGATCATTTGAACATAAGGATATTATAATAAGTAATACAAGGTAATAACATAAGGATATTATAACCCTTGCTTAAAGCCTTTCGAGAGGACTTTCATAGATAGTGGATGGATTGAATTCATCTTTTTCAAAGGAAAAAATCCGAAAATCTCCGTAAACGCTGAAGGCTAAACAGACACTTACATACTATCATCTCCATTTTTTACAATGAATGGAAACCAAAGTGGGGCATTCCATTCCTAAGAGTGCAGTCCTATTACTAGGCAACAGCCAGTCCATTTCTCGCAAAATGAAAATCAGGAAAGCCACTAAGATTGTGAAGTTAGATGAAGTTTTATAAAGCTAACTAAAATAACCATGGAAGAAGTCCCGAGATATCATAAGAAATTTCAAAGAGCTCAGCTATTCCTCGTTGTTCACTAAGAGCTAAGATGGAAAAACAAGTTGCTATATCCTCTATAATACACTGAATTGGGGTTTAAAATTAAAGTTACTATCATAAAAAATGTGCTTTTTTTAAAAAAAAATGGCTTTAGTGGATAAAAATTTGGTACACGAAAACTCTATGTAGTGAACTAGAAATGGTTATGAAAATTTTTAACGGGAGTTTAATATCGGCTGATATGTAAATGACAGCAACATTTGTCTAAATAGGATGTGTTATAGATGAGGTTATCTTATAGTTGTACAAGTGTGGACGAATTTAATTAAATGAATCATTTAATCATCAATTGTGAAAGTAACTTCCAAAAGTACTAATTTTAATACCAGGATAGTTTTAGCATTATTGACATATAACACTTCCATGAACATCTCACAAATGTTATATGAGACTGTAGTGCTTAGATTTCACTAGTCACATACGATGAATATTTTCTTTCCCCAGATAATTGTTCATTGGTATATCTCCTTGTAATCGGCCATTAATGTGTTGATACAAATGAAGATTTCTGATTGTGTTCATATAAGCCAATTGGTTTAACACAACTTTCATAAAATATAACACAGAAGGATCGAGAATTTCAGCTCTATAGTGCTGTGTTTCACTATATAAGCAGAGAATATATGGACTGGTATACACAAGTCCGATACAATCCTTTTTCATAATAAAAATGTTACAACAATATATATATATATATATATACAGAGAGAGAGAGGCCAACATAAAAAAAGAGACAGATGAACATTACTTGAAATCATTTCATGTATTACACTATACAACACATTCAGTTTTTGAGATTCTAGTGGTATATATTTTTCTATTTAAAATGCAATATTTATATAAATTTAATTTTTATATTAATTTTTGTGCAATGAATTCTCTATTTGCCTAACAATTTAAACAAAGTTTTTCGTTTTTTATTGGAAAGAGAAGTAATAAAAGAGTAATATAAGAGTTTATTATAAAATTAAACTTTTTCATATTGATTTTATTAAAAAATAATTTTTGTATGAAATACATTAACATATTTTTGGTTCCTCCAATCGATTTTACATACAGCAATAAAATTAATTTGATAATACTTATTTCTGTTAACAATAATCGATAGAATTTTCAGGTTGACCCATCTGGTCCTCTTGCAACCCTTCGAAAGCTCTTCCTATCCAATGAAAGTATGGCCTCGGTTAAAAGATGGATTTTACTTCACTGGTGGATCGTCTTAATACTGGCGTTTAGTTTTATAATATTTATGGTAAGCAATCCTATTCATTCATTAGTATTCTTAAAATAGACTCGTACAGAAAACACAAACCAATTAACCAATTATTGGTATATAATAGTATACATATATATATATATATATATATATATATATATATATATATATATATAATGTCCTTTATTGTATACTACTTTGTATTGCATATGTATAGGTATTTCCATCATTAAGAAATTATACAATGGATTTCAGTTTTAGATCATAAATGAAATTTTGAAGCTGTAGCATCTTAGAACAAATTTGATTTTGATTGTTTGTTATGAAAATGTGATGAATTTTTCGAATTCCTTATTAAAAGCTGCTTTAAAATAATAAATGATTATTTTAATCCAAAAAACAAGAGGAATTAAAAGAGAGTAGTCATTCCTTCAGATTAATTAATATTTTATGTGTTTATCTTATTACTAATTACAAATATAAGTAACTTGAAAAACGACCAACTCTGAATTTTTAGGACTGACGCATTACTTTTTATTCAAATTGATGTTTAAAGTAACTTTGAGTTTGCATTGTAATCAAGATAAGTTTTTACCATAGCCATGAAATTAGAATTTCCTCAGTGTTCCATGAATAGTCTTATATTGTATCTTCATCTATATGACGTCTGCTTTGTTACATTTCTTAAAGTGAGATTTTTTATTTACATCATCCCTAATCAAGAAGAGAAGTACATTTATTTTCCTTCAACATATCCAGTTCCTTGAAAATAGTATACGAGATCAAAGGATTGTCTTTTTGTTGGGTATGAGAACATTTGTAAATTTATGACTGAAAGTCTCAGGGTTTTGTGTGAATAAATTGAAAAGTATTGCTCTATATGTAGTCTTGACAAAAAATCCAATTTAATCAAACTATAAGTATCACTTTGAATGGAAAATGAAAATAAGAATATTTATTTATAATGTGTGTGTGTGGTTATATAATATTTAAATTATCTCCTAGAAATAACTGACTTCATATTTTGTGCTATAATGTTATCTGAAAAGTCATTTTCAATTTATCATTTCATTATTTTAAGTACAATTACTTAAATTTTAAATAAACTTTTGCATTAAGAAAAAACTAACGTGTTTCTTTATATTAAAAACATATATAATTATATGTAATGTATATATTTATACCTTTTAATGCAATAAAAAATGGAAAGAAAATTATATTGTTGAGCAATATTATATGACTATTTTCAACGTCTTAAGCAATAAAAAATACTGAATAAGTAATTACCACATAATTGCATATTTTTATATTATTAAGAGATTTTATAATTAGTATGATTATTATTAATATAACTCTTACTAAAAATGAACAATGAGAAATGTTGCAAATAAGCTTTGAACAAAGAATTCTGCAGCGGCATGAGATTTCTTTTAATTACATTTTACGGTTTTTTTTTACATAATCAACTTTTTATTTATTTTTTTCTTGCATCATGCAAATTTCTATTGCATTAAATATATTTTGACGAAATATCAGGTTATTCCGCCGTGAAGTTCTTCTGATATAGCTTTTTGAAAGTCCAATTTTATTATAATCACCCAGTGTATACATTCAGGTTATGCACATTATTTATAATAATATAAGAGACTATTACAAAATTAAAAGTTGGTTTTAAATAAGGACACGAGAGAGTTCTTTGAAACACAACTCCGACCGACGTCTTAAGAGGTGATTCCTCCTGAGATTCGCGTTAGCGTTTGGTGAGCTTCACTTTAACATGTCTTGGATTTGATTGATATGCTAAGAGCATATTAACTTATGTTTAAATCAGGAGATATATGGTTGTAATTTATTCAGCCATACACGTGGTAATTATCATTTTCAATACTATCGTCTAACATGTGTAACATTGAAATAGGTCTACACTGTCTTGAATAAAAAATTAAAAAAAAAATCTGAATCAAATTAGTTTTTAATTCAAGAGTTAAGAAAAAATTCTACCTTTATTTTTTATTGTTGTTACTAATTTTTCATGGTGCAGCAGCAGCTATATCTGGTACATAAGTCCATGTATTCTAGCAAAGTCAATCGCTAGAAATGGAGATGGTATTATGTCCTTTAAACTTAGATACAGGCAGACTAGGACAAGCTGCGAAGAGGTTGGTTTTAGGTGAAACTTGTTGCCGACTGGAAAAACTTTGCAACCAGAAGTTAATATTTTTAAATAGCCGCTGTCTAGCCTTAAAATTGCTGTGATATCTTATTGATACTCCTCGGGCTCAAAAATGCAGCCTGGACGCTTTCCACAATACCAGTGGTGAGAAGGAGGAGTATGTCACATTTTTGTCTGTATCTTCCTTTAAATACAAAAGAAATTTCGAGAAAAGTGAGTGTGTTTGAACCAGTTAATGTCTCTATGGAGACCTTATTGGCCAAAATGTCTGCAATTTCATTATCTGAAACATTAATATAAGAGGTTTAAGCTTTTCGAGTATTTGCATATCCGCTTGATCACTGACTTGATGCCAATTTTTGTTGGTGATGAGTAGCAGTGCTTACATCACTAACTATCCAAATATATTCTGAGCTGGGGTCACTTAGGATGGTTTCCAATCCAACGTTCATGGTGGTGAGTTTGCTCCTAAGGACCGAGTTATTAACTGGATTACGTTTATGAAGTTCCAAAAAAAAAGTCCTTCCGAATTCCCTAAGAGTTCCGAGAGAGTTCCCAATTTTCGATAAAAAAAATTCGGCTTCCGTTCTGACTCACTTGATTTTTCTTTTCATCTGTATGAATATGACATTTTTAGGGATGTTGCTGATGACCTCAAGAGCCAACTGTTTGACACAATCATTTTCTTGTAACTTTTTGTTTGTGTAGGTTCCTAAGTCTATTGACTTTTCAGTAAGAAGACTTTGGACAAGCTCTCGATACGACAGATATGTGGTATAAGAGAGGAAGTTTAATTGAGTTCGAAGCGATCTTCATGTCTTTCGCTAGGCTAAACGGGGTGTACCTTTACAGACGCTGATTTGTTTTCCATCTACAAAAATATTCAGAAATATGATTTTGGTTGTTTTAAATTTTTTCTCACCTTGTTAAAGTATTTGACTAGATGTGAGTTTCTAACGTGACTCAGAGGTGGAAGATCTGCTCCATATAGGACTATTCCATTTGGACAATTGTTCTTCAAACATGTAATTATACGGGGGGCGCTCAGTTGAATTCGTTCAAATTTTGTAAGGCTGGTAGAGTAGGCACAAAAATAAACTGGGAGTCCATATTTGAAGATAGGTCTTTAATAAGACTTCTCCATTCTGGTCCTAATGGTCCAGGTACGTTTGTCTGGAGAGCTTTGCCATTGGTTCCCGAGTCTCTGCCAGAGTATTTTCAGTATGTTGAATCTCTTGCGGCTCTTGTCCTTTAGGTGTTGCATATGTTTGTTACTTGTTATCTCTTGTTCCCGGACAAAACATAAGTACTTTGAATGTTTTTCGTATAAAAGCAGTTTTTTATTTAAATAGATTTTAAATCTAAGGGAGTAGAGCTGCTTGTTAGTAGTGAAAAAACTGACTTTGAGACATTGACTGTCAATATATGATAGATCGCATTTTTTAGTGTCGCATTCAAGGCAGACTCAACGTCACCCACATCTGAATTAGAACACCAGATTGCGATGCCATCAGCAAAAATGCCAAGCTCACAAGTTTGAGCAATGGAGTTTTTGGATTCGGTCATATTTAAAAGTAAATAGAACAGTTCTTTGGAAAACTTCTTTGTAGATTCTAAAAGAGCGAGATAGTCCTCCTCGTTTTTTACGCAGAAATTCCATTCCTTCAAAAAATCAGAAACTCAGGAAAGAATTCTATCTTTTATGCCAAAGGCGTGGTTAAGTTTGCATATTAGTTAAGTTTCTCCATACTTTATAAAATGTTTTGCTAAAGATCAAAGAAGACAGCAACTGAGTGATTGGTTGGTTTGGCATTTTGAGCATCTCAGAATCTTTGAAGTAAAATATAATTTTTGATCAGTGGTGCTGTGTCTCTTGTGATATGCATACTGTTCCAGTGATATGGATTGTTGGATGTGAAATAAAAATTTATTTTGGTATGGATAATTTTCTCCTTTATGCTCATGGAATACTAGTTAAGGGAATAGGCCTATAGCTTTCAGATAAGTTGGTGATTTTTTTAGGTTTTCTGATAGAAATTATGGTAGGTGTTTCCAGCAACTAGGAAATCGACCTCTGCTTTAAGAAAAGTTTATGATAGTATATAGCAGTCCCTTCTTAGCTTGACCACCAAGTTTCATGATCATCTGACAATGAAAGTCATCAGGACCAGGAGATTTTGAAAGGTTTGAATCTCTGATTGCTATTTCCAGTTTGTTTAAAGAGAAACATTCGAAGAAAAGCTGTTCACCATTACTCTTGCTATGGCAGCCAAGCAGTAAGTTTCTAGCCTTACGTTTGAGGATTTGGTCGTGAGCAATGAGATTCAATTTACTTGTAATAAGAGTCCAAAATGTCAGCTATTTCTTCATTACTTTGAGAAATTCTTACGTCTTGGGCCAGGATTGTATTGCAGCTCTTTGTTTGGAATTGCTCACGATTCCAAACACAATCTTTGGATTCTGTTTGGAATCAAAAGATTCTGTTTATCTAGACTTTTAAAAGTTTCCATAATTTAGAGTTGTTGGTTCTAAAGTCAAGATTGCAGCAAAGTATGTTTCATCTTTTTTTTAGAAAGGGCGTACTCACATTTAATCAGTGCATTTATTCTATTTAAAATTAATGTTGCTTAAGTATATTAATTGTAATTATTACATTTTTTTATATTTATTAGCATTTTTAATATTGATTTTATGAAGTAATGGAGATACATTCTTGATTTTTAAATAAAAAAAGTAAATTCAAATATTACTTCATAAGATGCGAATTTTTAAGTTTATAAATATTCATAACATATATATAAACTTACTATGTAAATATTTATGTTTTCTTTCATAAATGTATTGTTTAATTACTTTTCACTTCAGGTCGCTATTGTCCGTCTGTTCGGAAAGGAAAGTGAAACTGAAAAATCACTGCCAGACAATGGCCAAATGGACAAAGCCAAAAACCTTTTACGTCCTTGCAGTAATCAACCTTTAATTAAAGCTCGAACTCAAGCATTGACAGCAAGTTCAAGCATAGCTTTGGCTCATGCCTCAAATCATCAAAAGTCGACAAGTAACTTTGTTAGGACTAGTGTTTCATCCTTTACTCAGAAACATAGACCTTTGCTTATGACAGGAAATGGATGGGTATGACAATAAGTAATATGCATAGCTTGTATATGTTGTTGATATTTTATAAGTACATGCATGTATATATTTATATATATGTATATTATTTACATATATATACATACATATGAGTGTACGTATATATATATGATATGTTTGTTACAAATATATAGATAACACTATATATTTCGCATAAAAGCCGGTCAAACAGCATATGCCAATTCTGAGGACATTTTTAGGAAGATGTCAATTTGAAAATACAAATAGTATCAAAATTTAAATTACAATAGTCTATATATTTCTTTAAAATTATAAACAGAATTTGTGTTACCTTCAGTTATACTTTACAGGAAATGTTCTTTCTATTTCATTAAATTACTATTATAAACATTCTACAGAGCCTATAAGTGACATCACCTGAAGGTATTCTTGCAGTTATCTCCATCAACATAAAACAACTTACTTGAGTGTTAATTACTTTATCGTCCGAGCTGGTTGTGAAGAGGCAGGTCTTCGTGGTTCAAGACAATTTCACTGCTTGCGAAAATGTATGACATGGTTCCACTTCAAACTATAGGCCCTGGTCGAATTACAGCCCATTTAGAATAACCATGACTGTGGAAAGAAAAACCAAGCTAACTTTATGCCACCTAAACATTGTTGCACGTTATCTAAAAATAGTAAAATGGAATTCTATATTTCAATATTTTATAAAATAATTATAAATATATTTACTATTTAATATATTTTAGTTAATTTATTTAATAATATATATTTTCATAATGAATTCAAATTTAATTTAAATAGTAAGTATAGATTTTAGTCTAGATATCAAGTTTCTTATATTATGGTAAGAAAAATAATGTATTTTAAGGACTCCATCATGTAAACATTCTCTAAAATTTAATTTTTAACTGTTCTTCGAATCTGAGAAAAATATCTTTATTCATAAATGAAAACAAAAATTACTAAGAGAAAAACTATTAATTTTTCATATCATAAAAAGGACGTAATTGAGTCATCAATAAAAAGTATATTATGAAAACAGAAAAACACAGTTAATACTGTAATCTAACATTTATTTGGAAATAAAAATTTCACTATACTTTCTAAAAAACATGTTGTTACGAACCATCACAGATTTAAAAAATTATTGTTGTTACCATATTGGAATTTTTAAGTTTGTAAGTGTTTGTTAGATATAAGAAAACGTGTGGACACATAGCTAAGTTGAAATTATCCTGAAGATTTTTATCTTGATTCAGATCAGTTAAGTATGTCTACTCCATACACTTATTCTCTTCATCTGTAGTTAGTCGTCAACACTGACATCTTGATGGGGGTTTTGTTATCATCCATTTCTTATTATTTTGCATATTTCCTCCTGCATGTGAGTTTGTCTGAGAGGGTATAGGGAAGTTTTTAATGTTTTTTTCAATATAACACGTGAATACAGCCCACTATCTAAGACAAGTAATCCCAAAAGTTAGTTAAGCGATGTATATTAAAATACCCTAAAACAGCCGGAGTTCGTTAAATGGTAAACTTATTTTCTAGCTTTTCTATTCTACTTACATTTTCGTACTCTTTTAAAAATTTATGAACTAAAAAAATATCACAATACTCGAAGTTTACATTATCATCTCATAAAATTATTGTATAATACTCTTTTTGTTACAACCTATTGATCATTTCGAGCCTTTCTGTCATTTCTATATAGGAGGCATAATATTTAAGAAATAAACACATAACAAGTTTAATTTCACTTTATTTAAAGCAAACGAGCATTCATATTATTATTTTAAATCAATTAATTCTGAGTTATTGTAGGAAAATAAATTATCGATATACTTCATTATGAATACAGTAACTTATATATTATCACTTTTAACAGCCACGTTGTAGAAAAAGTATATATACTTTTTTATAATTTCTGTGACTAAATGTTTATTTTATTCAATTCTATGAAACGAGTATATGTATATATATACATATATACACACACTAACCAATGAATAAGAAACCCAAAATTAATGTTGGACCATCTCTTGCACAGATTCTTTATTCGTAAAGATGTAAATTAGGTGGAAGATGATAGTACTCTCTGACGCGTCTTTCTACACCATACCCCACATATTTTCTCTGAGATAAAATCCTGGTCCTGCTGTGGACAAGCATGGTATTCAAAATCAGACTGATGCTCAGCGAATTCATTTTTAAACATTTCTGGCACTATGTGCGGTTGTATTATCGTCCATGAAGTATCCGTTACCACAAGATTAAAAATGGAACACTGCAAGCTGAAATTCATCTTCCAGTATAACTAGCTATCTCATGGCTGTTGGTTTACTTTCGAGGACTATCACTTCCAAGTAAGGTAAGAGGGATTCATGGCTTCGTGAGGTTCTCCCCAAATTTGGCTGTCTTCCATTAGTGCAAAATAAGCTGTAGGGTAATGCATCTGACCATATTACCGTTTTTAATCCTCAGATGTCCAGTGTCTTCCTTCCTGACTGCAAGAAAATTTTTGCAATTCCGTTAGAAATAAACACCTTTCTTACAAGCACCCATGAATACATTCTTATCCTCTTCAATTCTCTACGCATAGTTCGAGCTGAAATCTGTTGGGAAGAGCTTTGGTTGATGATTTTTGTCATTTAAATTAAAAAATTATCCTACCGTATAAAAATTGAAAAACCAAAATGTTGTAATTGCCAAGGCAACACATCCCTCAAACTACAAAGGATTCCAAGCATTCCCCAAGCCTAAAAAGGCAGTTAGGAAAAGTAATAGAGTTAACAATTTGTCTCGAGGAATTCGAAACGGTGTTTCCTATGCACAAGCTACCGCTCCCCCCCCACCCAGCTACAAATCCTAAACTTAATTGCTTGGATGATCTTCCCTCGGGAGGTGAAATCCAAGATATTATGGAATTAGGGAATGAAATTAAAGATATTTTTAAAGGAGTTCCAGTGCGAGAACTTCTCCAAGATTTAAAAACTATTACTTCTCCAATAGATAAACTATTTAAACTTACTACTTATTTACAAGGCCCCTAATGTACTTTAATAGATAATTTATTAATCTTAATGATACTTAAAAGCTAATTTTAAGTCTATATTCTATCTAACTAATGTTTTTTATTAATTATTATTTTTTATTTTCATTTAATATTATTATATTTTACTCTAATTCTAACTTATGAAATAATCTCCTTAAGCCACACCTCTTAAAATTTTTTATACAATTATAAGTCAGTTCGCATTCAGCTATAGTTCACCATCTCCTAACATCTTCTCGAAGAGGGTAAGGATCCTTTCGGGACATCACAAACAGGCTAGGCCAGCCGAAATCTTGGTTAGTTAATATTCGGATTGAGTTGGTGTGGCTGCAGAACGTTTTAGGTGCAATGCTCTCACTAATCAATGCTTGGAAGGATATTAAAATAAAGACGTTATTTACAGCAGTTCGACTGGTAGGTTTTAATAAAGTAAATGAAAAAAGCTAGAATTATTTACCTGATAGATTAAGAGAAAATGAACTACTCATACATAAACTTCGACAAACATTTCTACCCGAAATTTCAATTTTTGAATATGAACTTTATTAATATAATTTGTACGGAAAAATATCAAATAATGAAATTCTGAGACCACAATAAATGAGAATGTAAAACTATTTTTACATTTTGAACAAAAAGGAAAGAAATGAGTAAAATAAATAGCTGAACGGCTTATAACTAAGTATTTTATTCGAAGAAAATAACAGCAAAATGCTTTCCTACATCCAAAAAATTGAAATATGTATTTTTTAAAATATAGTGTTGAAACAGAATTGTTTCCCTGATTTTTCATCAATGAAAATATTTTTTTTTCAATTACTTAATTTATTCTGTATATATTTCTTATATAATGGGCCAACAGATTAATATTTTCAAATAGTAATTTATTCTTAAAATAAGAACAGTTTACAAGACAAATTAACTTTACAAACATATATTTTACTATTTTATTTAATTTTAACATTTTATTTATTTTATTTTACTAATTTTTTATTTTAAAAACTATTTCACATTGTTTCCTATGAGTTCGTAAAAACGAGTTTCCACTGTGTATTTAAGTACATGCATAGATGCGTGTATATACGTATATATGTATTATATGTATCCAATCGTGCATGCGCGTGAGTATATAAAATATTTCAGTCATCTGTTTTATGTGAATATTGAAATTTTGTCATAATTGATAATTTTCTATTTGATTGTATTTTTTTAAAAAAAAAATCTTACTTTTGCTGCACATATGATTATTTTGTAGCAAAATTTATAACGTAATATGTGATAAAAATCTAGCTTTTTCTCAGGAAAGCAAAAAAAAAGAAACTCTGTTAGAAGATAGCACTCTTTTTATTAAAAAATATTTCAATAAGTATTTATCAAAATCATTCCAGAGTTTATCATGGGCAGAAAATTATTTTTTCTTCCTTATTTTCTTTGAAGCGGCATGTGTTGTTTGACCCATCATTGTGATGTCAATACTAATGTATTTGCTCTGATGAAACCGTCTTTGAGGATCAATAATAACTTCTTAATCTTGTTATCAACTAAAATATTTTTAAAATTTTTACAATTTCTTCATTTTTTTTAATTGTGTCCTCGTTGAATGAACTAAGTTATATTTTTTATTGTGTAGGAAATGCTGTACTTAAACTTCTCCATAATTATGGAAATAATAAATTTTTCAAAAGCTGACAGAGAGAGAGACTTTACATTTCTTATCTTGATTATCAGCGATAGTTTGAAATATAACTAAAAATATATACATGCGTATATATCTTTATCAATTTTTGAGTTTTCAGTAAATGACTTTAATGTGAACAGCTAAAAATATAACATTTATTCCTAATTATTAACTTTGTTTCATGGTGCTTATAAAATTAATTGCATTTTATATTAAATAAATAGTTTTAGTGATTGTAAATTATATAAAATTGCATATTAAATCTAAAAGCTAATTTTTTAAATGGTGTTTAGTTCTTTAGTTTTAAAAAACGCTTAATAGTTTGCATTTTTTTAATTTTAAAAGCCATTTAATAATTGGTAATTTGAAAGCTATAAGGAATCAAAGTTAGACAATTTTCATATCTTTCAACTCGTTTCAGTGCTATTCATGAAAATTATTGATCTTTTGTATTCATAGTTTTTAAAAACTCCCGCATGTTGATGTAGTTCTCATTATTTAAGCTGAGGCAGACTGCAGACACTAAGGCTAGAGTAGGATTTAATAGTGAAAGTAAATATGCAAAAACATACTTTACTGTTATATAATTTAATAATGAAAATCTAAATACTCTATGCTATTCAATTAAAATAATTAATATCACAAGAGTATTAAAAAAATTATCAAGCAATGGTCTGTTCTGAACATTCACACATTCCAATTATTGGGAAAGTAGCTTGACATTATCTTTTGTTTAAAAACATTGTTTTTTTTTTCACAAAATAAATTAATAAACAATACTTATATAGCATAATAATTCAAAAAATCATGATCATGCTATTTTAAAAGCTAAAATTTAATTGTTATCAGTAAGTTTTTAAAACAGATAATTTTGCTAAAAAATATAATTTCAATAATAATTACTATTGTATACGATATAATTTTTATTTTACCAAAAAATGTAACATTTTACATAGATATTAGATTGGTGCGCCTGAAATGCCGGACTTTAAATGAATATATAAAACTTCATATCTTTCTTCAAAAACTATTTATTTAATCAAAAAACATGCTCCATTTTCTTCAATACACTTCTCCTACGAGATTTTTTAAAAAATATATAAAAAAGGCATAAATGCCTATCTTAAGAAAATTCTAAGTTTAGAATTAATAAATTGGTATGGAATTTTTTAAAATTTGTTTCCATTTACATTCCATGTATTGCGTAAAAACTTACTAAGTGCTTAAAAATATGGAAGCCGGTTTGAGAAAGATTCAGTGAATTTGCTGACAAAACTCCATTATTTCAATTCATATAAGTTCCAATTGTTTTGTAGGACGTATGAGGCCAAAGAAATCAGGGAGAAGTGTTGATGAAGAATGAGTGAAGACAATTTTTTCTACACTCCATCAATTTGCTGGCATTCCCATTCGAAAAAATAATGAATGACTCAATTCCACCAAACTGCAGTTCCTTCCTACCTATATTTTTAGCTTGTCCATGAAGACAAGGTCTATTATTTTTTAAAACTTTCATTCTGGAGTTTCTTCTACAGTTGTCTCCACCAATAAGCATCCACAGATATTACTTTTGTTGAGAATAATCACCGAGAATGTTGAAAGCTAAACGCTTGGTTTATAGTGCATGCAAATTTTTCAGTATTATTGAAAATGATATGAAAAATTGTGCGAATATAAGTTGAGTTTATATTATTCAAATCAAGTAACAAAAGTTGAACACTTTTGATAAAATCGTCGTTATTGGAATGCGCCTCAGTTATTGAGATTATGATAAAAGCAGGACATGCGCAAAATCATTTAATAGTTCATCTGTGAGATTCCGCCAAGTATTCTTAGTAGTGGTTTACAATACGCTTCCTTATCATAAATGCAATTTCGATATTGTAACATTTGCCATGATCTTATCAATGCATAAAGAGTCAAAACTCTATTTTTAACTGCAAGTGAAAGAAAATATTTTTTTTAACACATTTCATTGATATTGAGATATAATTTCATTTCAGGTGTTATTTTTCCCTAAAAATATTTTATAAATTTACTGTTGCATCATGTTTGCATTTTAATATTATATTTATTGCTTTTGTACATCTTTGATTTAATTTGAAAGCAATATTGTGTTTTTAATGTATGTATATTTGCTAGTAATGAGTCTTGCACTTAACGGAGAGAATGAAACAGTATCGCAGAAATATACTTAAATGCATGGATTAAAATTATGTGAATATTGTGTACATTGTCCATTTATAAATTGCCTTTTTAATGCTGTAAATAATAGTTTCTTCCAAACTGTTCAAAAAAAAGTAATGTGAACAATACTGCTTATTTCAAGCACATATATACCTATCTATTTTGAAGGATTGAGGTTTTGAAGCAAAATCCAATAAAATTTTACAAATATGTTTTCTGTGTGTGTCCATCTATTATTCATAATACTAATGTTTCCTTTTTATTTTCATTTATAAATTACTCAAATATTGCATACAGTTAAGAACCAACAGAGACAACATATTTTACTCTAAAAACTAAATAAATTATAAACCATATTAAGCAATTCCTTTCAACAATAGAGGAATTAACATTTACATGAGAAAACCATTAATGCAATATATATATATATATATATATATATATATATATATATATATATGTAAAGGGTGCAGGTTAATCCTTTTTAAATAATAGCAAGGCATACCATATATTGAAACTTAAGTAAATTTTATTACTAAATTTTAAGAAATGCCAAAAGGTCGCGAATACAAAATCTCTGAGAGAGAACCGGTTTTTGAACTCATCCGCTCACATCATCGGGGAAAACGTGATCTGCTCATTTGTTCCTCGTGCGCTATTGTTCCGAGGAGATGGGTGTTGCCAATGTTCAGGTAGAAAGTTCCGAGCAGAAGTGTTTCACCACATTACTCCCCCCCCCAAGTGCCTAAGGCACGAAGAGTTAGAGATATCGTGGGTTGAAACGAGCTCTTCTGCCGGATCGCGTAATTTGCGCAGGGGGATCTTCGCTTACAGCAGTGTCTTGAATCACAGGAACAGGTGTCACTTTTGGAGAATTTGGGGAAGCTTGGGTAGCACTGGGAACAGAAACTGAAGATTCAGGGGTTTCAGGCATTAAAAATGCTGGTTTTAGACGGTCGACATTGATAACGGATTCTTTTTCTTTTATAAGGAGAGTGTAAGTTTTATTAAACCGTTTAAGCACTTGATAAGGACCATTATATGGACGAGTCAACGGAGGTTTTACTAAATCCTGCCTCACAAACACATGAGTGCACGAATCCAAAGCTGGGTGCACGAAATACTTGGGATTGATATGAGCTAAAGTGGGCACTGCTGCAACATTTCTCATAGACTCACACAATTTGTAAGAAGGAAGCTGGATCCAGGAAAGTAGAGACACTTGTTGGCTGAAAGAAATCTGCAGGCAGCCAAATTGTTGTACCATAAAGCATCTCGACACAGGTACCACCAAGATCTTCCTTGTAGGCTGATCGAAGATCCTAGCAACGTAATGGGCAGGCTTGATGTCCACTGGACGTCATTGTAGCACATTAACGATTGTTTTAATGTGTGGTGAAACCTCCTTATTAATCCGTGCCCGGCAGGGTTGTATGGAGTTGTCCGAATTCGGTGAAGGCCAAAGATTTTGTTGAGATTCTTGAATAAGTTCGACTGGAACTGACGAGCTTGATCTGTTGTTATGGTGGTAGGTATTCCAAATCTTGCGATCCAATGGGCAACAAAAGTTCGTTCGATAGTTTCTGCGGAAATGTCACGTATCGGAATTGCTTCCGGCCAGCGAGAGAATCTGTCCATCATTGTTAAAAGATAAGAATATACTTTCGACGGGGGTAAAGTTCCGACAATGTCCAGGTGCACATGTTGAAAGCGTTGTAAGGGAACAGCAAAGGCTTGCAAAGGGCTATGGTTGTGTCTGGAAACTTTTGACTTCTGGCAATCAATGCATGCGTGAGTCCATGCAACACAGTCTTTTGAAATTGAAGGCCAGATGAAACCAGAGAGAATCAGTCTTTTAGTCACTCGTACTTCTGGGTGGGAAAGTCCATGGAGGGAGTCAAACAGAGTTTTTCGGAGCGGATAGGGAACTAAAGGACGGATTCGATCGTTGGTTACATCACAAAATAATTTAAGTCCTGTGGAAAGTTCCATCTTCTGCAGCTTTAAAGAACTACCTGAAGTTGATAGTAATTGAATGAGTTCTGCATCATTTTCCTGGATTTCAGCTAAACGTGAGAAATTGGTGTCGTTATTGCTATTGCTGGCGAAAATTCTTGATAAGGCGTCGGCAACTAGGTTGTTTGATCCAGAAACGTGTTGAATGTCAGTGCTAAATTGAGCAATAAAACTCATATGCCGAACTTGTCTAGGAGTTGTAGAATTTGAATTTTTCTTGAACAAAAATGTAAGTGGACGATGATCAGTAAATATAGAAAAGGTTTCTCCCTCAAGGTCGTGCTGAAAATGTTTTACAGCACAATAGATAGCCAATAATTCTCTATCATATGTGTTGTACTTGGTTTCAACTGGCGTCAGTTTCCTGGAGTAAAAAGCTAAAGGTTGTAAGCCATTGGTGCTTTGGGAGTGCAATATTGCTCCTATGGCGATATCGGAAGCATCTACCATTTATGATAGCTGCTGATCAGGGGAACGGAAACCAAGGATGACTGCATTCATTAAATCGCTTTTGCATTTTTCAAACGTGGCAGTTGTTTCATCTGTCCAAAGAACAGGTCGTTTGTCATTCTTTTTCGAATTTTTTAGAAGTGAATGAAATTAGGCTTGAGTAGCTGCGGCTTTAGGCGAGAAACGACGATAAAAATTTAACACAGCTAAAAATCTTTTAAGGTCAGACAGAGTTTCAGGCTTAGGGAAGTTAGAAATTACTGCTGACTTTTCGGGAAGAGGGCTTACGCCAGGGGGTGTTATTAAGCAACCAAGATGAGACTGGTGTTTTTCCAAACACACATTTAGGGGGTTCAATTTTAGTCCCTATTCGCGGAGTTTATCAAAAATGATGCGAATTTGTTTAACATGTTCGTCTTCGGTTGCCGATGCTATAAGAAGATGATCGAAGTAGGGGACGCAAAAATCCAATCCATAAAACACTTGATATATGAATCTTTGGAAAGTTTGACCGGTGTTACAAAGTCCAAATGGCATTTTAAGATATTCGAACAAACCGAATGGGGGGGTTACAGCAGAGTTTTTGGTACGTCCTCAGGATTGACGGGAATCTGGTGATACGCTCTTGCCAGGTCGAGGGTGGAAAAAATATTTTTGCCGAAAAAAACCTGTGTACGATCCTGAATATGGGGTACGGGATACCTGTCAGGAGTTGTCACAGCGTTCAAGCGACGTTAGTCCCCACAAGGGTGCCAATCATCATTAGATTTGAGGACCATGTGGAGGGGACTGGCCCAAGGGCTTTTGGACGGTCGAATAATTCCCTGAGACATTAGGTATTCGAACTCTAAACGTGCTGCTTTGAGTAATTCAGGAGCCAAACGGCGAGGTTTGGAAAATACAGGGTGTCCCTTAGTTTCAATGTGATGGAAAATTTCATAAGTTTTGGTCATTTGTTACTAAAGAAGGGTTTGTAAGCTCAGGATACTCAGCGAGTAATTTTTCAAATTTGGAATCGCCGATAAGTACAGATATGTTCGAATCTAAGGAAAAACTGTTGAAAGATATGCCGTTGAACGAGAGAGACGACCGAGAGTCCATCAGACGGTTATTTTTGACATCAACAAGTAACTCAAAATGCTTAAGAAAATCAACACCTATAATGGTTGGCTTACGTCAATGACGAATAACCACGAAAATTTTCGGCGGAGATTTAAATCAATAATGAGGTGTTTTTTGCCATAAGTAGAAATTTTAGTGCCATTTGCTGCTTGTAAGGCTAAATTTTCAGAAGGTGTGGTTTTTGGAGCATAATTTTTAGGCAAAACAGACATATCGGCTCCTGTATCAATTAGAAAATTTAATTTGAAAACGGGTCGGCCAAAAGAATACGATTCACTTGGCGGTCGCTAGATTGGCCAGTGAGCGATCGCCGGTTTAGTTTCCCGACAGACGAAAAGAACATGGCGCTTGGCACTTTCGCGCATGATCACCGAAATTGACATGGTAAAAACAAAGTTCATTCGTACGTTCCTTGTAGTGACTGAAGTTAGTGCGAAAGCGGGAACTATCACGAGATCTGATGTGTTGAAATGATCGACGGAAATTACGCCTAGGGCTACGATAACTGCGTTCCTAGGCGGTGCTTAATTCGCTAACTTGTTGAGTTAACTACGCTACCTGGAGTTCTAAGCGAGCCGTGACAGAATCATGAGAGTTAGGGGTGATAGAATTTATATACGAAGGAATAGCTAGATCACTTATTTTGTCAGCAACTGTGGCTATTTTATTCAAATCATCCTTGCTGAAAGCGGCTAAAATAGTCTGCGTGTTATATGGCAGCCTCGTGAGCCATAACGAGCGTAAAAGCGCTTCACCTACGGTATCTCCAGCTAATGAACGCATGTGTTTTAGTAATTGGGAGGGTCTTTGGTCACCGAGTTCTACTCCCTGCAATAAGGTTTGAATTCTAGATGCTTCGCTTTCGGAATGAACAGAAATCAGGCGTTTTTTTAAGGCATCGAATTTTTCGGTATTAGGTGGTTTCTCTAAAATGTCGTGTTCCGAATTTAGTATATCGGGATCTA
Source organism: Latrodectus geometricus (assembly GCA_026290005.1). NCBI lineage: Eukaryota > Metazoa > Arthropoda > Arachnida > Araneae > Theridiidae > Latrodectus > Latrodectus geometricus. The sequence goes on along the minus strand of JAPDSC010089574.1, from coordinate 444,236 downwards.
AGCATGAGACAACATGATTGGATTTTGTTAGTTCGGACGTTAAATTCAACAGAAAAAACTGCGATTCCAACCTAATAAACCACAGGGAAGGGTTAGTTTTAAAGAAAGGTGGTATTTTTACCGAAACGTGTGCAACCTGCGAATGTGTGTCTTCGGAGAGAGAATTTTGAGTAACGGAAAAATCATTAGATAAAGGCATGGTCAAAATTTAACAGAAAAATAATTACAAAGTATGCAAATCAATAATAGGGAAATGCGTATAGTTTCGAATACCAAGATATAGAAATGAGAAATACAATAAACATTAAAAATATTAGTTATGAAATATAGAAGAAGCAATGAATGTTCATATAATACAATATAGTAAATCAAATAATAAAACTCAGCACGATGCGAAAGGATTGATAAAATTTTGGAGTAGTTAATGGAATTGAGCTCATGGGGGAAAAATACGTACAAATAATAATTTATCTGAAAAACTTTGCGTGAAAATAAATACGCAATTTTTCCAAGAAACTGAACCCAGTGAATAACCAAAAAGCACTTAAAGCTACATTTAAGAAAATTATTAAAAGATCCTACCTGCATCCTAGAAGTTATGGATGATTACCATTAACACACAGCACTGACATAGACTTATGAGATTTCATGTAACTGTAGATGTTAATCCAAAGGGATTCACTCGTCGAAGTGATAAAAGTCCCACGTGGACTGGAGTTACTTTCAAATCCAAGTATACGTGTTCACATTTTGGTCACCATATTGGGGTGCAGGTTAATCCTTTTTAAATAATAGCAAAGCACACCATATATTGAAACTTAACTAAACTTTATTACTAAATTTTAAGAAATGCCAAAACGTCGTGAATACAAAATCTCTGAGAGAGAACCGGTTTCTGAACTCATTCGCTAACAACGTCGGGGAAAACATGAACTGCTCTGTTGTTCCTCGTGCGCTATTTTCCGAGGAGATTGGTGTTGCCAATGTTCAGGTAGAAAGTTTTTCTAGCTGCTGCTGCCAACTTCCGAGCAGAAGTGTTTCTCCACATATATATATCCTTAAATAGATAGACTGACAGATAAAAAATAATGAGAAAATAAATTTCTTTTAAAGAACATCATATTACCGCCTATAGTTTATATTTTTACTTTAAACATTAGAATACTTTTATTTAATTTATTTTAAGGATAATTCAAAATACTGATCTGTGTGCTTAATTTTTTTTTTATATTAAATGAACAGTTTTGAACAACATTTTTTATTTCGGGCATTGTTCTTGCCATTAATATTTTCTAGAATTTAGCTATTTCTTGTAATACTTTACTAAAATTAAGTGTTTTCTCAGTAAAAACTACAGACATATTTTGTATAAAGTTAAATCATTAATCTAAAATTTTTGTTGCTGAGAATATTGATACAGCTTTCAAAGAAATTTCATTCCAGTGACTTCAAATGAAATTATTTTAAGTTTCTGAACAGAACATAACTTCGCAATTTATTTTTGACTAGTATTTTTCAAAAGTCATTAGTTCATTCAAATCCTAAAAATTTAAACTAAATACATTTTGATTTAATTGTGTTTTATTTCAGCTGAGAGAATCGTAACTCAGTTAGCCAAGCTATTAACGATTTATAACTATTCAAAAAAGATTACTTTTCATTAGAACGCCGCGTGGAATATTCAAAATAAAAATATACTAGTAGATAATTATTAAATATTACTTGAATAAATTCAAAGTTCATTATTTTTTATGTAGGATTTCATCAGTTTGAGAATATTTAAGATTATAATTGTGTCCCACTAGAAGCAGATTTAGACTGTCAGTGTTTCTATGTTAAAATGTGATAACCACGCAAAATGTATTCATGCTAACCTCAAGTTTAATTCTTGAGTGCTGTTTGAATATCTACAGTGGCAAAACCTTATACAACGACAAAATTTAAACACAAAAATTAAAAATAGTTTTTCTTAAAATTGTCTCAAATATTTAAAAAATTTAAAAATTGTATGTCTTTCAAAGTAGATAGAAAAGTCCTAGTTTCTTATTAATGTAGTATTGTGTAAAAAGCTCCCCAATTTAAACTTTAATCGCGCAATGAAGAAATAATATTTAAATACCCTTTCTAGGTGCATAGATGCTTAAACACTTCTCAATACATATTTTCTTGGTTTGAGATCCAAGATATGTTCTGAGTTCTTTTAATAGGAAAACATTTTCAGAAAAGGAATGTAGAGAAATCCTTTCTAAGAATTCTTTCAACTATTATCTGATAAATTATTTTTATAATGGTAGTCTGAATTCGCAGAAGTCAGTGACTTCATTTTTAATTTTTATACTTACCATGCCTTTGGGGGTCATTTATAATCTTGATTAAACATTTATCAAAAATATTATCAAATTTACTTTGAGATGACAATTTCCTTATATTTTTCTTCAGTATAATCATTACAATAAATTCCTTTATTGGAACAACCCAGCCCATATTACCAATCTGGCTGACACTCTACAAAAATAAATAAATTTTTTTTTATCGGTGTAAAATCTAAGTTTTACATTCTGTGAACATTTTTACTAAATGATTATAATATTTATTTGAGACTTTCTTCGGTTAATCTTTGACTAAAAGAGTCCACTCTAGAACAGAAATTTGCAGGTATCGATGAATATTTGTTTCAATTTACTGAATGCATTTTTGTTCAGCATTTGCTTCATCTCTTTCAAGAGCTTTCATGATTCATGCCCTGCAGAATTATGAATTACAGTAGGGAAAAAAATTTGATAATTTAAGTTTCATTTACTAAACTCTGGTGCTTTCTACTTTCCATCGAAATGATCGTACTCTATAACTTTCCCTCATCATCTGAACTATCAGGAATAAGATTTTTAAATATATGACGAATATGTTGCTTATGAAATTCATTGTAATATGATATGATAAAATAACTTGCTTCATGCTTTTGGTATTTCATAGTTGTTTCCCAAAATTGTTCATAAATAATATGTTGAATGTCCAGTCATCAAATAGTAGGGGAGACACTTTTTCTCGGCCATTCCTTTGATTTGATAATTTTATGTCATATGTCTTAGTATAAAAATTTCCGCAGTCACATAAAATGTTTTCATATTTCGTTTTTGATATAAGGAAAAATGTTTTTAAAATAGTTTTTAAAGAGAATCGAAGATATTTTTAACAAATTGCGCTATAATTTATAGTTTATACGTTAGACATTTATAAAGCTTATTTACACATACCCCTAGATGATAAAAACGTTAAAATTCAACTCATAAAAGTAACTTTTTTAACAAAATGCTTAATTTCGGAATTGAATCTGCACCAAACGAATTTCATTCATTTATTGATCAATTTGCTCAGGATCTTGATAGCGTTATTGTGCTTATTCCGGTTCGGTTATTTAATTATTCAAAGTAAAACGTATTAGGAATGCTTATTGCGTATTGCGTTAGATTAAATTATTGGATAATTTTGCAAATGATTTGCATATCAGTCGAAACATGTAAATCTTTTGAGAAAAAGAGTAGAATATTTAGGACATGTTATTAGCTCTGAGTATGAAAGTAATTATAAATGATTTACGATCTGAAATATTGCATAACTTAGAATATTTTTTCTATTCAAAATGTACTACTCAAATGTTTCTTAAAAAATGCTTTGGAATTGCTATATTCATTAAATAAACTACTACGGAAAATATTCTATTCCACTGGAGAGTTGATTGTAGAGTAGCTTGGATTCAATCGAAAACTGAAATTGTTAGTGATTAATTTTTAATTCCTTTCAACCTAAATTTATGAGTTACATTAGCAACTGATGCTATTCTTTAATATAATCAGCTGTGGTTTCTCATAACATGCCTGATATTTCCAAAAAAAGTTAAGTGCTTTTGCATCAAGGTCTCTGATAACTGCTATTGTTCCCAATTAAATCATACCCAATTAAAGAGAAAACAGCCTTTTATTGAGTTTGTGAGAAATTCTATCATTCTATTTTTGGTAAGAATTTTACTTTAATTATTTATAATAACAATTGCCGACACTTCTACATCCAGAAAAGTAGTATTATCTTCAAACAGAACGTAGCAGTATGCTCATTTTCTTTCAATTACAAAATTTCACATCGAAAATCAACAAAACAAGCTAATGCATACAATTTTTCCTGTAATAAACTCCCAACATTGAATTGCCAAATACACATATAGGACGAATTCCTACACCAAGAAACTAATAGGTTACATTAATATTGATACTAATATAAGAACCAACATATAAAGGGAGACTTTCTGTGATGAATAACATTCTCATATAAAGGAAAATATCTCAGATTCAGTGGTCCGTGTCCAGTGTTTTATTTAGAAGCCATCATGTATTAATTCCCAAGAAACTTTATCCAGCTGTGCTTTAGGAAAAAGTATCATTGAAATGAAAGCTCTTCCAGGAAACTACTGTTATTGAAAAACAGACTTTGTTGATTTTCGAGTAGTATTAATGTAGAGCTTAGTGAAAATTTGCAAAAATTGCTGATTTATAAAAAATGTCCCCTAAAAAGCCTTAATTCATTTAAGGAATTCCAACAAAAAACTTGCAAAGAGTACACGTGGACTACGCTGGACTTTTCATGGGAATTTTTTTTCTTATAGCTGTAGATGCTAAATCAAACGGTCTGATAATGAGCGCTGCAAATACTGGGTATGCTGTTCACAATACTTAACAAGAAGTTCTCGTTAGTGATAATTCTTCAATTTTTGTTTACAAGTGTTTCGAGATTTCTGCAAAAGAAACACTATCAGATAAAGATTCACAGCTGTAATCCAGCTTCATTTATCAACAAATAATCAAGCTAAAAGATATTTTCAAACATTAAAACTAAATTGAAATGTATGAGGCTTCATTATAGTTCTCTTCATGAAAAACTTCATGAATTGCTATTTCAACATCGAAAAATGCCACTATCAAGTAGGAAGACTTATACAGAGTTGATAATTAGGCATACTCTAAGTACTAAATTAAACCTAATCAAAACAATTACCAGATGTCTATAAGAATAAATCTGAACAAGTAGATTTATACAAAATGTAAGAAGTTTCTGACAGAATGCAGTCCAGGAACAGTGCGATTTCAATCTTGTCGAAGTAGGGAGCAGCACTTGAAATATTAGGTGGAGTATATTATTTAATTGAACTCGATAATGGTTATGATTCAAAAGACATTTCGATGAGTTACGATCTAGTCAAGTTGAACGGACATCAACAGTGGCTCAATTTGAGAATTTTCCTCGAAAAAACAATCCATTATCCCTTATAATCAATGAAGGAAAAAGAACATCTTTTAATCAACAAATGCTTCTATTCAAGCGAGTAAATATCACATATATCTTTGAATTGTTCCTGAAATAATTCTATTTTCAGATGCAGTACAACAAGTTGGTATTTCTTTCAGCTTTTCAGATGTTTCTTCCAAAATAACATCCACTACAATTTGTAACCACCAGAAGGGTCCTCTCAACCAAAAACTTTTCCAGTACTTCGTTCTTCAACACGAATACGAAAACCAGTTGAACGCTGAAATCTATAATTGATAATGAACTTATAATTTTAAAATGTTGAATTCAAACATAATAATAATAATTTTTAATATTTATTAGACCCTGATTAAGAATATGGTATAAATAAATATAAATATTTATTTTTAATTAGCACTGGAGAATTATCATGTTTGTAAATCAAACTTAAATAGCAATTTTATTACTAAAAACTTTTATCTTATCTATTTGGCAAGAATTCAAGAAATAAAATAATCATTAAAATGAAACCACCAGCTTCTCAGAGTCATTTTATCTCTTAAATATTTCTATCATTACCACTGATATTTAGTCGTTTCTAAAACACAAAAGAAAATGAATTTAGCTGCATTGCACTTATAAAACGATTTCAATAATTTTTTATTTTCTATTGAGTTGTAATCTAAAAATGGTGTTCTACTGATTGCAGTATTGTTATTGGAAATACTAACATTTTGGGCAAAACAATTGCGGTATTTAGAAGTGCTGTACGTTAAAAGCGGTTTTTCTAATAATTTGATGACTTGGTGATGTTTTGGCGAGAAACTTGGCGAGAAATAGATACTTCTGGAAACATCCATCACCTAAGCTCTAGGAGCAATATTTAGCGAGATAGCCTAGAAGCTTCCAGAAACTTGGCGAAACTGGTAGATTTCTCCACCAAGTCAGGTATAAATACCGCAGCCCGACATAGACGTTAGTTAGTTAGTTTTCAGTTTTGTGAAGACATGGAGTGAGTGAAGACGATTAGTCTGCTAGAGAAGCTGTCTGAGGTATTTGAGACCTTTGAGCTGTTTTCTTATCGTATCTGACGAATTGTGCTGTGTTAATTGTGATTGTTGCAGCTGGAATTTTTACGAATAAAAGTCTTGTGTTCATTAACTGGTTGTTTTATTCAACTCTCAATCAATACGAACCCCGAAGCGCGGTACAACTGGTGTCAGAAGTGGGATAGAAGAGTTGATGCAGCGTGTCACAAGAAAGACGGATATGGATTTCATGAAAATTCTTCTCGAAAAACTAGCGGAGCAGATGACTGAGATGAAAGCTGGACAGAAGGAGCTTAAGAAGGACATTTTTAATGTTAAAGAAGAATTCTCCAACATCATTCAGGAGAAGATGAATGCAATGGAAGAAAAGGTCACTTCAGTGGATAATCCTGGAAGTAATCCTGGCAAGTATACAAGACCCAGTTTATGATGGTAGCGGTAGCTAATGGATGGAATCCCGGAGCCCAAGTTTTGCACCTGGCAGCTTCTTTAAGAGGAGACGCTTCCGGAAGAACAGAGGCACGATTTCCAAGCCCTATCGAGTGCGCTTGAGCTGCGGTTTGGAGAAAAGTGCACTAAAGAATATAGTATACTACAGTTAAAGTCCCGATATCAAAAAGCGGGTGAAAGTCTGCAAGAATTGGCTGCCGATATTCAGCGACTTTAACATCTAGCATTTTTGGACTGCCCAGCTGAGACACGACACGATCTGGCTATCCATCACTTCATCGATAGTGTGCGGGATCCGGAAATACAGAAAACACTTAGACTAACCGATGTCAAAGATATCGGATCTGCCCTAGTCTACGCACGTAAGATAGAGGCTGCCCAGCAGGCCACGCGTAAAGACCGGCACTCAATCAGAGCCGTCTCTGCTACTGATACGGACAATGATCTTAGAAAGCAAATTAAAGAACTGCGGCGAAAATTCCGTAGCTTAGAATTGAGTAATGGTGGCAAAAACACGAAAATTCAGTGTTGGACTTGCGGTGCAGTCGGACACGTCCGTATATAGAGACTGCCCGAAACCAAAAGATGGTGGAAATGATCTTCCACCACAGCAGGGAAATTAATATGTGGCCATCTCGCGGGGCGGAGATGTCCAGAGAGTCAGAAGACCCATTTCAAATTATTTCACATTTCTTCCGTAAGTGGCGGTGACAACGGACTTTTCGTTATGGGACACGTCAACGAAGTTCCCTGCAGAATGATAATCGATACTGGAGCCAATGTAACTATCATTAGGACAGATTTGGCTCGCAAACTTGGTGAGAAACTCATCTGGACGCCACCCTGCATTACCCTCCAAATTGTGACAGGTGATAAGATTAAAGTGCATGGAAAAGTCAATCTAAACATTGCATTTGGTAATGCCGTGTACCATCATACGGCATATGTCGCCGATATAAATGACGAATTTATTCTTGGACTGGATTTCCTCAAAGAAAACCATTTCAAGTTAAATTTTAAAATTAATGAACTACACTCATGTTCTGAAGACGTAGTGATTTTTAAGACGAAATATCCAGATATTAAAACAGTCCATCATATAACTGCAAAGAGTGAAACAACATTACCACCAAGAACTGAGATAATAGTATTCGGAGCTCTTTCAGAAGATAATAATTTTCATTATGGATTGATTGAGTATCCAGATTCTGACAATAGCGTTAAAGGAGTACTAGTGTATTCTTCTTTCGTAGACCTGTCACGAAATGTAATCCTGGTAAGATTTGCTAATCTAAGCGATAAGTCAAAACTAATAAAAGAAGGAGAAGTGTTGGCGACTTGTACCCCAAAGACCTGTATTAACCAAAATTGTCAAGCCACACTATCTGAGCCTCCTGACACTCTAATTAATGAACTCCTTCAGAGTGCAGAGTTAGATGATAAACAGAGGAATGCCGCAAGAAATCTATTATTAGAATTCGGAGATCTCTTTTCCAAGAAATCAGATGATGTTGGGCAAACCAAAATAACGCAGCACCGAATCGATACAGGAAATCATCCACCCATTAAACAACATCCGAGAAGACTACCATTCGCTAAGCAGGAAGAGGTGGATAATCTTCTGATGGAAATGCAGCAGAATGACATTATTGAGCCATCAGAGAGTCCTTGGGCTTCGCCTATTGTTTTAGTTCGGAAGAAAGATTGTTCTACCCGATTCTGCGTTGACTATCGTCGGTTAAACAACATCACTAAAAAAATAGTTACCCTCTTCCTAGGATTGACGATACACTTGATGCTTTATCCGGAAATCAATGGTTTTCGACTTTGGATCTCAAGAGTGGTTATTGGCAAGTAGAGATACATCCTGAGGATCGAGAAAAGACTACGTTCACAACAGGACAAGGACTTTGGCAGTTCAAGGTTATGCCATTTGGGCTTTGCAATGCACCTGCAACGTTTGAGCCCCTGATGGAGACAGTATTACGAGGACTTTCCTACGAAGCCTGCTTGGTATATTTGTATAATATCATCATTGTAGGGCGCACATTCGAAGACCATTTAAGAAACATCCGAAAGGTGCTGGAAAAATTGAAAATAGCCAACCTGAAACTGAATCCTTGCAAATGCAATTTGTTTCCACGTGAAGTCAATCATCTGGGACACATAATCTCTGCTGAAGTTGTAAGAACAAATCCTGAAAAGATCTCTGCAGTTAAGGACTGGAGTCGTCCAGAAGATGTCCACCAATTAAGAAGTTTTCTTGGACTATGCACGTATTACAGGAAATTTGTTAAGGGTTTTCCAAGTATTGCCAGACCCCTTCACAAGTTGACAGAAGTTAAACAGAGATTTCTATAGACAGTTGAATGTTAGAAAGCTTTTAAACAACTGAAGGTGGCATTGACATCTTCGCCCGTTCTTGCATACCCGCAGCCCGGAAAATTATTTATTTTAGACACAGATGCCAGCAACGAAAATATCGGAGCTGTTTTGTGGCAGGAAATTGATGATAAAGAATATGTCATTGCTTATTGGAGTAAATGTCTATCGAAACCGGAGCGAAATTATTGTACAACCAGGAAGGAATTGCTGGCAATCGTTAAAGACATAGAATATTTCCACCATTATATCTATGGAAGGAAATTCTTGCTCCGGACAGATCACGCATCCTTAACCTGCCTTTTAAATTTTAAAAATCCAGAAGGACAGGTAGACAGATGGATTAAACGAATCCAGGAGTTTGACTTTGAAATACGTCATCACAAAGGAACTCTTCATGGTAATGCTGATGCATTATCAAAGAAACCGTGTAATGAAAGCTGCCGATATTGTTCTAGAGTAGAGAAGAACTATCAATTAGTAAATCCTTCGGTATGCCAAGTTACTGTTTCACCGCCATCGAAACCAGACCCATGGAGAGATAAAGGACTTAGGGAAGCCCAAAAAGAAGATCCAGATATAAATCCAATTTTTGAATTAAGAGAATCTTCCAGTATGAGACCAAGTTGGCAGCACATCACCTCCTACAGTCCTGCTACTAAAGAATATTGGTCTCTTTGGGATTCACCCCATGTTAGAAACGACGTGTTATACAGGAAAGGGGAGTCCGATGACGGACGTCCTTTCAAATGGCAGCTTGTTCTTCCAAAATCAAGAATTTCAGGTGTTTTGAAAGAATTGTATAGTAGTTCAACTGGAGGCCACTTTGGAGTAATGAAGACTCTACAGAAAGCTCGAGAACACTTCTATTGGAGCAAAACTAGACAAGATGTAGAGAAATGGTGCCAATCTTGTGATGAATGTTGCGCACGTAAGGGAGCCAAGAAACGTAGCCGAAGAAGGAAGAAACGTAGCAGAGGACAACGTAGGAGCACCTTTTGAGCGGATAGCATTGGACAGTTTGGGTCCTTTACCACGATCTTCAAATGGCAACAAATACATGCTAGTTGTCATGGACTACTTTACTAAGTGTCCTGAAGCGTTTTCAATCCCCGATCAAGAAGCGACTACAGTAGCAGAGGTTCTAGTGCAGCAATGGGTTTCCAGATTCGACACACCCTTACAAATTCATTCAAATCAAGGGACAAATTTCACCTCTGCTGTGTTTAAAGGAATGTGTCAAATTCTCGGATTAGACAAGACGCAGACCACGCCATTACACCCGCAATCGGACGGCATGGTAGAGAAGTTTAACCAAACCGTCTTGAATAATCTCTCACTTATGATTTCCAGAAATCAGCAAGATTGGGATTCGAAGCTACCACTGTTTCTGCTTGCATATCGCAGTGCTGTCCATGAGACTACCGGATATACTCCATCATAAATGCTCTTTGGTCGCGAGCTTCGTCTCCCTTGTGATCTTCAGTTTGGTCGCCCACCGGATACATCTTCATCGCCAGAGGAATACCTTCGAGACCTTCAGGCACATCTTGAATATGTCCATAACTTCGCTTGAGACCGAATCAACCTAACAACCAAAAGAATGAAGACAAGGTATGACACAAGAGCGACAGGACATGAATTTCAGGAAGGTGACAAAGTTTGGTTGTGGAACCCGATTCGACGTAAAGGACTTTCTTCAAAGTTGCAAGCCAACTGGGAAGGCCCTTACACAGTCCTAAAAAGACTGAACGACGTCGTGGTTCGTATAAGGAAATCATCTTCTTCGAAACCAAAGGTAGTACATTACGATAGATTAGCTCCTTATCGTAATGTAAAGTAAAAATTTGTAAACCATAGTCTCTTTGTAAATAGTATAGATAATTTTAATATTTTCTTTTTTTGTATTTGTATTTTTATTTGTTTTTGTACGTAATGTGTTCTGTATCCTCTTAAAATGTAAATTCTTTTATATTAAATTTGGCCTCCTATCAGAGGATTGTACTGCCTGGGACGTGCAGTCCTTGAGAGGGGGGCAATGTTACAAATTTAAAAAAAATAATTGTATTTGTCATAAAATACCTCAGACAGATCGGAAATACTCACATTTTGGGCAAAACAATTGCGGTATTTAGAAGTGTTGTACGTTAAAAGCGGTTTTTCTAATAATTTGGTGATTTGGTGATGTTTTGGAGAGAAACTTGGCGAAAAATTGGGCTACTTGGCGGGATTTTTGGCGACTTGGAGAGAAATAGATACTTTTGGAAACATCCATCACCTAAGTTCTAGGACCAATATTTAGCGAGATAGCCTAGAAGCTTCCAGAACCTTGGCAAAACTGGTAGATTTCTCCACCAAGTCAGGTATAAATACCACAGCCCGACATAGACGAAAGTCATCACAATATAGATATCGCCCTAATTACTGAAACTCATCTTAAGCCAAATATCAAGCTAAAAATTCCAAGCTACAACATTTTTCGTACAGACCGTTCACACCAAGCTGGCGGAGGAACTGCTATTTTTATTAAAAGATCTTATAATGCAACACTCTACAGTAGCAACATTGGAGATGGTTTTGAAGAAACCTCCATAATCCTAAATCTTGAAAATAATCTAAATTTGAAAATTACCAGTTATTATAATAGACCTATTCACCAAATAACAGATCAAGAGAAATAACAAATATCTTCTCATCAAAACTCCCCACAATTGCTGGCGGTGATTTCAATAGTAAACATAATATATGGGGATGCAATAAAATTAATCAAAATGGTAACACTGTACATAATGCAACTCTTGTCAACAACCTTAAAATCATAGCCCCAATCGAACCTACGCACTTCCATAGACCAAACCAAGGGGACATCCTTGATATCTTCATCACAAATTCAAAATTTCCCCTCTCTGCAACTACAACATATGAACTTTCCTTTGACCACTTTCCAGTTCTGGGATGTCTTGGACTCAATAAAAAATATAGCAATAATTATATCTCAAGAACAAATTGGCAACTTTATTTTAATATCCTGCTGGACAAAATTAACAGAAATAATGAAATTATAGAGGATATCACTAATCTAAATAACATCAATCTTCAAGAGCAACAAAATAAAATTATTATTGACATAAATAAACTTAATCAAGAAATTAGTCATGCAAAAAATCTGGCCACAAACAAAGTCAAACATTATGAAAATTTCCTAAAACTGCCACAGAATATTAGATATATCATAAAAGAAAGAAATCGAATTCGTTAACAACTTCATAAAGTCTTGAACCCACGACTCAAACCCAAAATAAATAAACTAAACAAACTCATCAAAAAACTCTGTACTCATTTTAAAAATGAACAATGGGATGACAAAATTGAAAAGCTTAGCAATGAAAACAATTCTACCTGGACACTTGCTAGACAACTGACCAAGAAAACAACTCAAAATCTTATCATTATTGGACCAAATGGACCTGTCCATACAAACCAAGAAAAGCTCAATATCTTTGCAAATAATATGTTTCATCAATTTCAACCAAATCATGATATTAACAAAGATCACACTGAAAAAATCAACAAAACTTTTCAAAATTTTATTGATAACAGCCTGCTAACTGCATCTATTCCCCCTGCTGAAATAGAAAAATTATTGCAATTATCAAAAAATTAAAAAGTAAGAAAGCTCCTGGATGCGACAACATAACCAACTGCATGATTAAATACCTACCAAAATCATGTATTGAACAGCTACAAATTATTTATAATAATTGCCTAAAAATTTCATATTTCCCTACCATCTGTAAAAATGCTAAAATTATTTTATTTAATAAGCCTGGGAAAGATCCTAGACCTCCAGAAAACTATAGACCAATCAGCTTACTTGGGGAAAATATTTGAAAGATTAATTTACAATAGAATCAAATGCTACATGAACCTTATACCCAATCAACAGTATGGATTCAGAAATAACTTATCCACAACTAAACAACTTGTTAGAATTACTGAAATTATTGGACATAATATACACAGAAATACTTACACTGCTATGGTCATGCTAGATGTGTCAAAGGCCTTTGACAAGGTGTGGCATGAAGGCATAGTATTCAAATTAATAAATTTAAATTTTAATGCTGACATCATTTTACTTCTAATATCATATCTTTTCAATAGATACTTTCTTATGAACTTTAACAATGAAGACTCTTTAACCCTGAAACTTAATGCTGGAGTTCCACAGGGCAGTATCCTGGGCCCAATTCTTTACCTATTTTATACTGTAGACTTCCCGAATTCTGATAATAATAACATAAAATTAGCCTTCTATGCAGATGACTCAGTCATTATTTCTGCCTCAATGCAACCAAATTTAGCCATTCATAAATTACAACTCTTCTTATTTGAAGTAGAAGACTGGTAAAAAAACTGGAGAATTGCTATTAATGCAAAAAAATCACAGCAAATTATTTTCAAAAAAGGAAAGAAAATTAAATTCAAATTCCAGAAACATGACAAGTTGACCTTGTTCAATAAAAATATTCTTGAAGTTACCTCCACAAAATATCTTGGACTTACTCTCACAAATAAATTTTCTTGGTCAATGCATATAAATAATGTTATCAAAAAAGGACATCAAGCATATGGTTGCCTGCATAGTATTATGGGGAAAAAATCAAAACTTTCATTAAAACTTAAAATATTACTGTACACCTCTAAAATCAGACCTATTTTAACATATGCATCTCCTGTTTGGAATACAATTAACAAAAATGAAAAATTGAAACTTAATACTTTTCAAAACAAGTATCTAAGAATAATTACAAATTCCCCCTATTATATTCGCAATAAAAATATTCCCAAGGACTTAAAACTTGACAACTTATATGATCATATTCTCAAACTTAATAAGAAGTTCTATCAAAAAGCAATAAACTGTAAAGAAAGTGATTTTTCTGAAATTTTCAACTATGAATATCTTGCTGAAGACTGTAAATATAGACCCATTGCTAAACACTTTCTGATTGACAACGGATAATTTACATGTATATTTTGTAAATACTTTTTTCTGCTCCTTTACTCAAGAATTTTTATTTATATTTTCAATTATTTCATTTTTATTCATCTTCCATTTTAGACAAGTTTTCAGTCGAAAATTTCTCCTTCTTCACTTCGCTCCGCTCATTGGCGCTCGCTGAGCGCTGATTGGCTAGACTGTCCTCACGCTACAAGAAGCGTTTTCACCGCTAGTACAGACAAGCATTCCTTCGAGAATTATCACAGATGAAAGAGTAAAGGCCTGCAAAGCAGGCCAACACTCTGTATCCACACATAGATAGATTGATAGACGAGAGTTAGTTAGTTTTCAGTTTTGTGAAGACGAATAGTCGTGACTGCTAGAAAAGCTGTCTGAGGTATTTGAGACCTTTACGCTGTTTTTTTTTTTTTTTTTTTTTTTTTTTTTTTTTTAATCGTATCTGACAAATTGTGCTGTATTAATTGTGATTGTTACAGCTGGAATTCTTACGAATAAAAGTCTTGTGTTCATTAACGGGTTGTTTTATTCAACTCTCAATCAACACAAACCCCGAAGCGCGGTACAATATGTAAGAAAAGAAAAATATATTTCTTAATAATATTGAATTTCCAATATAGATTAGTTATAGTTAAATTACCCTATTCACAGAACCTTGTAAAATCCGTTCTGCTTGTTTTGATGAAATTTGGTATGTGCGTTATATGGATCATGGAAAAATGATTACTGGAATAAAAACAGGAATTCAAATTTTGGCCACTAGACAATTTTTAAACTTTCCTTAAGAAAATTAGTCTAGACATGTAATCATAGACAGAAGTTCATTCTGCGTCTCTATTTCATCGTGTAGTTATCCACTTACAGAAGAAAAATCGATCTTTATAGGTGGAACCGTTTTACCAGAAGCTACAGCATTTGTTTAGCAAAATTCCTTGCATATCATAGTTAAGAAATTTTGCCAAAAAGACCCCCATGTCAAAAAATGACTTAGAGAAAAAAATTATGAAATTTAAAAAAGACTAGGTCTGGTGTGCTGCTGAAAATAGAGCGGAAAGCGTTTGCGAATGAAATTATTAAAAAAGTAATTTTTCTCTAGTTGAAAGAGTCTCTAATTCCCGTGATTCCCCAGTGAGTGAACAGTCAGAGATCATCGTTACGTAAGTTAGTGATTCCATAGTCAACAGTACGGAAAGTTCTGCGATCCAGTATAAAATGGTATCCGTATAAGATCCATTTGGTGGAAATACTGTACAATCTCAAGACCATCAAGCATATTCTAATTTTACTAGAATATTTCATGCAACAATAGCTGTTTTTGACGTATGATCTTGGAAAATTGAATGGTCAGACATCCCCTATCCATAAACCTCCAAAATTAAGATCTTTGGTGTGATGTGCTTACACTCAATATATTCTTCTCTTAAATATTTGCAAACACTTTCATCTACCTCAAACTACTTATATCATTTTTATATGGGCCAATAAAATTAGAATGACTGTCTGAAATTATTGAGGAACATTCTCCTTTAGGAAATAAATCGTTTAAATAAGAAATCTATGATTCTTATATCAGATCCGTGAATGTATCCTCAGTAACTAGGCAAACAAAATATATGAATGTAAATTTTACGTAATTAACGTTTTGCTTTACCTTTATTTGTAATATAATTTTTTTTTATTTATCACACAAATAAATTCCAACTGTGTTAAAAAAGATTGTCAGGTTTAACTCCTTCAGCAGGTGAATCACCTATTCACTGCTCCTTTGTTCTGGGAGTACAGTTTACACATGTACTCTATCATCCAATACATAAGTGTACTATCATGCATTTTATTATATATATATATATATATATATATATATATATATATATATATATATATATATATATATATATCATACAGTTACACATACATATATATACTATTATCTTGCCCATATTTCTGCTATTAAACGATCATTATTTTTGACATATCTGATGCAGGGATACCATATTGAGTAAGTATTTTTTATGATAATAGTCAATAACTGAGAAAATTCATTTATGTTTGCGTCATATTAAAAGGCATGTGTTACTTACCCTAGTCAGCTGTTGTGGAATACTGTAAGAAATCCTTAATTATCTATGAAATGATGCAAAGAAATACATTTATACTATTTCGGATAACATACCAGTCATTTTCAAGGAATCGAACTCTGAAATAAACTTTGAGTTTTTATATCTTTTAAAAGTTATAATTCTGCTGTTTAAGCTCATTTTGGTTTTAAGGAGAGAGAAACCTTTTAAAAAAAACCTTTAACGTTACAATCTGTGAATTCTTAATGAATCTAAGAATGAAATTAAGAATATTTAATACACACTGTATGTATATTATAAAAGAAAGTATACAATGTGCATGCCGTTAAAACTTAGAAATAAGTCCCTGAACGAACAAAGGAATTATATAGTGTGGTAACTCTTTATCTGCCCTCCATAAAGAATTTTTCCGTTTTTACCTGAAGCAAGTGCTTTTGTAGACATAAGGGGTGGAAGTTTCGCTTTCTGGAAATATCTAGAGCAGACCAGAACATTCAAGAACATCTCACAACTCTCCGGAATGTTAGGGAATAGACTGGAATATCGCAGATCATTGTGGAACGTTCCAGAATACACTCAAGTCCTGTGAAATGTTCTAGAAAATTATGGATTTTGTAGTGGAAGAATTTCTCATTGATCTGCAAAAAGAAAAAAAAAAGTAAAATCTTTAAAAATTACTAAAATAAAAGTTATTTTTAAAATTTCAATAATATGTTTTGAGAGAATTAAATATGAACTAAATGTACTAACATATTATCTCGTTAATCATGTTTGTCAAAAATAATACTTTCAAATATACCAGTTACAATCACTTTTTTCCAAATTTGAAACAAAAAAAAAGTTAGTTTATAGCTTTATAAAATAAAGTTTTCAGCTATTTATTTAAAATTAAAGGCTTAATTCTAGTATGCATAAGTACATCTGGTGATAATGAACATTTTTGGTGACATTTGATAAAGCGATGGAAGTTTTTCCTTTGTAAATTATTTATTTAGTCAAATGATTTATGTAATTTTACAAAAATTGAGAATTAGGACTATTTCTCAATAATGTTACGTTAATTCATTATGAATGTGTTCCATATACTAGTATTTTACCAAATTAAATTTGCCAACTAAATTAAGTTTTAATCATAAATTAAAAATGAAGGTTAAATAAATGTAAATGATCACTAAGCTACAAAATTTGATGACAATTTTTACCGAAATGGTTGACAGGATAATGCATTAGTAGCAAAGTTTAAAATAGAATTAAATATTTTCATGCAACTCTGTATAAATTAATTAGATATTCAACACAATATCCTTTTTCTTAATCTTTTATCTATTACATCTTTCATGGAAATACATACATTTATCTAAAATAATCATGAATTTCTTTGTAAGTTAAACACTTCTTTTAACTAATGTTATAATAATAAAAAACAATGGAACCTCTGATCATTCTTCTTATGTCTGTGGGATTCTAATATTATATGGTGGCAAAGAAGCAATAGCTTTTCGTACTTTGGACAACCTTTTTTGAAATTGTTAATTAACTTACCTCTGCTTAATCACCAATTACAAGCTGTTAAGCTCCCATAGAAAAAAAAACTTAATGCAATCAAGTTGTTCAGAGGGATTTATAGAATATTTTTAAATAGCTGTTAAGTCTTCGATTTAAATAGCTCCGAAATAGTAGCTTTCGTTAAGAGATATACTGTGTATGGATTTTTGTTTCCTACCAGGTTCCTTTCTTGAAAAAAAACTAATATCTAGTTTACACCGTTCTAGTTTCTCAAGAAACTTTAGGCTCTGCTGGTTATTTAAAGAGTTAGAAGTAAAGTTTATAAGAAATAATTAACATTAAGCTGTGAAAACACTTAAAATTTGTTTCGCAAATAGTAAACATTACAAAGTATACAAGAGTTCAAAAAAAGTGCGCATGATATCTATAGCATTTATGAACTACACATGTGCAGTTTGGTTTAACCTTTCCTTAAAGGAAGGTTCGGTTTTGGAATCTTGAGGCAGATTTTCGAGTCAGTTACTGCTTTTGAAAATGGTGGTGAATACCGTTTCAGCTTTGAAACGGGATTTCTCTCGTACGTAGCGGTCAAGTTTGGCAGTGAATAAGCCTGTAAGATATCAAGGAGGAACTTTTTACAAAGCACGCGCAATTTTGGTTCCATGTTTAATGAATAATTACATGACGACTGATTGTTCTATTGGTTTAGGTTTAAAAAGAAATAGAATCAATTTGACAGTTTGTGGTATACATCACACATGCACAACAATTAAATTGGTTGTTAAGCCTACAATTTGTAATTTTGAGGAAAGTTTTAAAAAGAGTTAGAATTTTTGGTTGCTTCTAAAGTTACTGATCTCATGCGGTCAAAAAGGCTTAAAGTTAATGTACCAGAGTTAAAATATGTAAAATAAGCTGATAAAAACTCTAATAAACTACATTGCATAGATTTACTTTTAAGTGCCGAAATATATTACATATTTTTATGTCCAGGCCTGATGTTTTCTGTTAATAGTGATTTAGTTCTTCAAAATACTGTTTTTCGTTATGTATTTAGTGGTAGCTTACCCAATGCAATGGAGAGAAAAATACACTGCGGATTTATTAAAGATAACATTGATTTACACGAGGATGTAGAGAAATTCTGGGAAATAGAAAATGTTGAAACCAAAGTTTCCAAAAATATAGAAACAATAATATAAGAAGAACATTTTAAAAATAATGTTATAAGAGACCATACAGGGAGATACATAGTTAAAATGCCTTTAAAAGAGAACCCAAAGTGCTTAGTTAAATCTAAAGAAATTTCCATAAAAAACTAAATTCGTTGTGGAATCGTTTTTAAGAGAGCCTGAATATATAAAATTATATTGGGAATTTTTGAGCGAATATGAGAAATTGGGTCATATGATGGAAATTCCAAAATACGAGGAAGGATTAGAAACATATTATATACTCCATTTAGGTATCTATCATCCTGATGAAAGTACAATAAAACTTCGCGTAGTATTTAACGCGCCTTCCGAAACAACATTAGGAAATTCACTAAACTCCTTGCAATAATGGTGGTGCTTTACAAGACAATCTTTTTTCGATAATGGTGAGGTTTTTTAAACACATTTATGCTTTTGTAGCTAATATTAAACATATGTATAGAATGATTTTAATAGATCCAAATCAAACTAAACTTTTGAGAATTCTTTGGAAAGAGGGAGTGAGAAAGATCTAGTTAAAGCTTAGAGCTCAAAACAGTTAAGTAGGGCACAGTTAGTGCACTATATCTCTCAACTAGAGGGCTCCTTTAGTTATTAAATGATGAAAGAGAAAAACATTCCCTAGCGTCCCCCGTTCTAGAGCGAGACCTTTATATGGAGATGGGCTCAGTCGTGCTGGCACTCTAACTGAAGGAAAAAAAATCTTCAAACGGAATTGATAAATATTCTTATAAATGGAAGAATGACCCTATAGAAATGATGTAGCAATAATTCTGAATTAAAATCAGGGTCTAATAATAACTACAATTTTCAGGAAGAGACAAAGGCGTTAGGTATTCTGTGTAAACAGAACAGACCATTTTAATTTTCAAAGTCAGCTTGAAAATACAACTCCCCCAAAGAAAAAATCAGTGCTTTCTACAATTGCAAGAACTTTTGACTCCCTTGGCCTCTTGAGTCTAGTGATAACACTTTCAGGGAATCGAAAGGAGCCTTACCAGCTGAAGACGTTTATGGCCAACCTGTAGAACAAATACAGAACCTGATAGAGATTCATTAGTGGTGTCACGTATCTTCCAAATACAATCCTTCTGACCCTATCTCGAGAAGAAGGGAACTTGATAAACCGATTGAGAATGAACTTCGGATCAACAACCCTATTTTTCTGTCCAATGAAGAATATCCCAATCGAGAAATTCCTTAATCAGTCATACAGGAAGAGATTATGTCTGGACTTAGACATTTATATCAAAGTGACTCATATGTGCTGAATCCTATTTCAAATTCTTTTATTAATGATTTACTCAACATTAGTAATAATTATATTAAATTATTGCATATTATAAGTTATATTTTTATATTCATTTACAACCTAAAGAGCTCAATTAAAAAGAAATCTAGAGTATTGTCAACTGAAGAAATCAAGGTAGCAGAAAAATTCATAGTTAAAGAAGTTAAAAAACAACAATTTCCCGTAGAGAGGAAATGCTTAACTCAACAAAAACGTGTTCCTGATAGAAGTAAAATAAAATGTTTGTGACCCTTTCTAGACCAAGGTGGACTATTGAGAGTAAATGAGAGGATAAAAAACGAAAGTACAAAATTCAATAGTAAATTTCCTATTATTCTTATAAGCTTACAAAAATTATTATTGAGATATTTTCATTTAGGTCCTATTGCTTTTCTGAATTATGTTAAACAAAAATTTTGGCTAATACAAAGTGAAATAACTTGTCTAAAAATTGTGCATGATTGTATTGAATGATTTAAAGTCAAACCTATAGGAGTTGAGCAATTAATGGGTGATTTGCCTAAAGAGAGGGTGACTCCTGATTTTCCATTTAATTGCTCAGGAGTTGATTTCTGTGAATCTTTTAGTATAAAATACCAAAGAAAATATGTCTTCCTTAAAGTATACGTATGTATTTTTACATGTTTGGTTATCAAAGCTATTCATCTCGAAATGGAACAGATTTAACTACACAAACATTGCGTGTTTAAAAAGATTTGTTGCTCGTACTGGTTTGTGCTCAAAACTATATTCGGATAATGCAACAAATTTCACAGGTGCAAATAAGGAGTTGTCCAAACTGCACCACTTAATTTTAAAATCAGATAAAAAATTTTGCATTTTACTGTCAATAGAGAGAATTGACTGGTATTTTCTTCCACCTAAAGGTCTTAACTTTGGTAGTCTCTGGGGAAGTGGTGTGAAAGCATTTAAATTTCATTTTACTAGAGTGTGTACCAATACTAAACTTAATTATGAGGAGTTTTTAATTGTCATTGCTCAGATAGAGGGTATTCTTCACTCCAGACTGCTTGTAATTCCGTCACAACATACTGATGTGTATGATGTATTAACACCTGCTCATTTCCTAATTGGTAGACCTTTAAATGCTATTATTGAACCTAATTTAACTGAGATTAATGACAATAAATTAGGTAACCAGAAAAAATTAACAAAATTATTCAAATTTTTAGGAAGAAATGGCAAATGCAATATCTTAATGATTAGCAGCAGACGTAATAGTAGAGAATTGAGAAAAATAATAAAAAATCAATGAGCTAGTCCTCATCAATGATGAAAATCTATCTCCTCAGAAATGGTCATTAGGTAGAATAATACAACTCCATCTGGGTGATGATAAACGGGTGGTCAGAGTTGTTAAAGTAAAAACTTCTTCCAGAATCTTCAAAAGACCCATTTCAAAAATTTGTATTTTACCTATTAGAGTATAATTTTGTTAGCATATTGTATGTATATTATTTTATATTAATTTGTATTTCTATTTAAATATTTTCATGTAAATGTTTTTTAATTATTTGTATGTTTATTGGTTGAATGTAACATTGTAACATGGGGCGGAATGTTCCGTACCAATGAAGCGATGTTGCAGCTTTATATGTAGAAAAAATAACTCTATGAGCCGAGTTAGACTCTTGAGTAGAGAAGATGTAAAATGAGTGATGCGAATCAGTTACATAAAATAAAAAGCTTTTAAATTTTATAGTTTTATACAGTCCTTTGAATTTTTTGTTCTATTGACACCTACATAAAATATCACATTAAATTTAACAAACCTAAAGAAATTTTCATTTTTAGAAAATAATTTTTGATTTGCTAAAATTTTAAATTGCCCTAATGAATTAGTTCATAATTAAAGATAAAATTGCTTTACTTGATATTTATTTTTTATTAGAAAAAGCGTAAAACTTATAAGAAAATGTTATTTTTAAAGTTGTTTATCCTGTTATTTGTTTCTAAAACAGTTATATAAAAAACTTAATGTTAAGAAAATTTAATATTATAATTTCATAAAATTGCATTTCCTCTATGTTAAAACAAGAAGCAAATTACACTAAAATTAAAATACAACATTAACTTGGAATTTAATTTTTAATATTTATCGAAACATAATAAGAAATAAAAAATGAGATTCTACTGTAAGTTGTTTGTTAAAAATAATACTTCAATGTGAAATTTAACATTGAAATTTTAATGTCATAATTAGATTAAATTGCACATCCTTGATTTTAAATAAATAAATAAATAACACTAAATAGAAAATACAACTGTAAATTATAAAATTCTTTATTTATTAAATTTAAAAATTATATAAATGTTTATTTATACACTAATTATATTCATTGTTATACAATTTGATGTACAATTCAAGAGTATATATGAAAAAAATTATTTATTTAAAATCAAACTTTATGTTATAATAACTATAAACAGTTGCAAAAAATATTGTAAGAATTAGTAATCAAAGAGCATGTGGAGATGAGAAAAGTAAAGCAGAGAAAATAATACTCAGTGGGGAATAACGGCACTGTTTTTTCTTTAGATTAAGTAATTGCGTTTATTCTTTTAAATATATATATATATATTTCATCATGAATTTTATTTAAACTACTCAATTACTGGCCACTCAACTTGCAACCCCAAGAAAGACAAGAGATATTACAACAAAATTCATTTTGTTGATAACATGTTGACCAAGTATCAAATTATTAAATTTATAGATTTCAGTGAAGTGTGGTTCATGCCAAAATCGGTAGCCAACATTGTTGGAGATCACCGCTGCCACACGCGTCAGCATTGATTAAAAAAGACTTTGAATATGTTCTTGAGGTATAGCAGACCAAGCAGCTTCGACAAGTTGCCAAAGTTGATCTGGTGTGGCAGCTGGGGACATAATCTGGGTCAATAGTTGAGAAAACATGAACCACATGTTTTCCATCGGCGAAAGATCCGGAGAGTGACCCTGTCAGGGAAACTGTTCAATCTGGCTACTGATGAAGAACCCTTAGACAATGCGTGCTATGTATGGTCGCTCATTGTCTTGTTATGCCCTGGAGGTAAGGAAGTACAACTGGCTCCAACTACTCGAGCTGTAGCGCTGGCAGCTTAAAGTACCGGAAGTGCGTACTAGAAGAGTGCGAGAGTAATATCCAATACCGCCCCATACCATAATACCCGGTGCAAGACCAGTGTGGCAGGCAGAGCATTACGCAACTGTTCAGCATCCTCTCTCCACGGTGCCTTTAGACTCGAATGCGACCATCGTGGTGTTGCAGACAGAAGCGTGACTCGTCAATGAAGATAATTTCCATCTATTCTGCAGTCCACATCCTTCTTTCATGGCACCATTGGCAGCGGATACCTCTGTGGTTATGCATCAAGGGTAGACGAAGAAATGGATGTCTTGTGGACAGAACACTCAGCTGTAAACGGCGTCGAATAGTACGAGGAGACACTGGATGATGAATTAGAGACTGAATGTGCTGTGCTATGGTTCATGATGTGGCTGAGCGATTCGTTACTGCCACAATTTGTCTGTCATCACGTGAAGTGGTACTCTGAGATGGATGCGATCGAACACGACATCCGTCGCACCCTCCTGCATCCAACAATCACATATCTACATTACAGTTGCTTGATTTCGTCCAACACGACTACCATTTCCCTGAAAGATAATTCACAGTCTCGGTAGACTAATATCCTTTTTCTGTCAAACTCGGATACTTGATCAAAAAATGATCGCTGTTTTCTAAGAGGGATAAGGCACAAATGGTAGTTAAAAAAAAGAAAAAAAAAACAGTAGCCGAACTTAAAATTGTCATAATCTGCAAATCTTAAATAGCGCTTTGAAGTTTTGAAGTGGCGTCACAGGTGCGCGTGAATTGCGTCTTCGATGAAATTCTAATCATTTGCATATCTCACCGCCGCTAATACATGTTGAAAATTTCGTGTTATTTGCAAGCTCCTTTCAGGGTGTTGCATTTACGGTGGCCAGCAGTGTAATTCAAGATATCACATATTTAAATTAAGAATTTGGTGGATTGTGGTAACTTAATACTATTGCAAATATTTAGTTCAATTATTTGAATATTTGCTTCTAAGATTAACTAATTATTTACAATTACATACAATGCTATAACAGGGGAGTTTTTAAATTCAATGTAAGCAAATATTGTACAATCTAATTTTGTAATAATTGTCCAATAGTAAAATTTTTACGCAAGTTAGAAAATCATCATAAGAATTAAAACTTACTTTTTTATCTTCACTGTGGCTTTACTTTCTTCACTTAATTTGATACCAATCTGAATTTTCCCATTCTCCATTCGTATTGTTTTTGCTCCAGATGATTTTCTTTTTTGCTTATTTACAAACAAACATGAAAGACAACTAGTAAATTGTGATGATGCAACATGCTTTTTTAATTTTGAAGCGCAATGAAGTAGAATTTTTTTCCCAGCGTCGGTGTTATACACATATGTTTGTCTTTCAATATCATTCTCCTTCAATATTCAAACCTAAAACAAAATTTGATGTTTTGATTTAAAATAATAATTTTTATTTTATTTTCTAATTTTGCAACAAAATCATATTAGCAATAAATGTGCCTAAATTTTTTTTCATACAAAAATTAATTTTTTACTCTCCTTTTTTCTGTACCACAATTATTTTAAGAGCACGCTGTTAAAATTACAGTCCACAATAAGTAAATTAAATAAATAACAATAAATTGATAATAACAATAAATTAATCTTTATTTCATAAGAAAATTTATAAAGCAAATAATATACTTAAAAAATGATATCATTTCTTCCTAACAATTTTTTAATATTAGATTTGTAAATGTTTTTAAGCAGAGAATCAGCACAGAACTATAATTTTTTTTTTATTTCTAATGGTGGGCACCCTTGAGCAAGTATAAACATTAGCCCATTTGCCGCAACAAGGCTTGAAACTGCTACTCATTTTATCGTTACCCAGTGGGCACCTGTGAACCAAGTCACGGAGGTGCGAGTAGCATCGCCCACGCAACACCACCACAAACCCGTTTATAGGGTGGGCAACATTCATCCGTCATCTGTCAGAACTATAAATGACATTACAACTATGAAACTTCAACAGTAGATTTTTCATTAAAAATATATGTCATGGTAATAGTATCTGATTTCACAATAGTTTGATATTAATGTGTATTAATATTCATACATTTATACATTTAACATGTGCACTAAGGGATTACACACTTATACATTATTGAATTGATTTTTTACAACTCCTCTTATACGTTTATATAAATAAAATATTCTTACATTTACAAAATAATTTTATACTATTCCTTTTCATAAACTTTTAAATATTCTTGAAACACTTTATTTTAACATTTAATTATCATTAAAATAATACGAATTAACTCAAGCATTCTAAATAAGAATAATAATTATATGTATGAAACTTACCCTTGATGACTTTGTCATTAGAAAATCCTTTCTTGGAATAATAAAAATCCAAATTTTTTAAAGTTCGTGATCCTTTGGAAAATTAAATACACTAGTATTAAAGCTAAATAATAGAATATTTAAAAATCACAAAAACGTCATTACGTTGTACGTATCTCAAACACGTTTTACGTTGAAAATGTAAAAATTCCCTCATTCCACATTAGTGAAACACGTCTTCCCTTCACCACGCCACAGCTACTTCCTGTTCAGGCGCTTTGTCCTTGTATTTCTATGGAGTGTTGGCAACACCCTCTACAGTGCCCTATTTGTTAGGGATGGGAAGAAATACTTGTAATCATTATTTTGTAATCGGTATTTTAATGTAACAACCTGTAATCAGTACATTTTTCCCAAATACTTGTTACTTGTTGTTGCAAAGTTGATGCGAGTCCAGATATGTTTCAAGTACAACTAAGTACGTGTCGAGCGAGTCGTACGTGCTTATTACAAAGTAACAAGCAGGTACTGATTACTTTGTACTCGCTTGTTCCAAAGTAATCTGGAACAACCACGTACTGGCTTGTTCCAAAGTAATAAGGTACAAACACGTACTTACTTGTTCCAAAGTAATAAGGAACAAGTGCGCACTCGCTTGTTCCAAAATATTCAGTGTAACTACAATCGCTTTCTATAGGAGGGAGGATGGATAGGAGAAGGGAAATTACAGCTGGTTTAACTGGAAAATAGATGAGTGATTCTTTGATATTGGAAGAGATCGCTTAAGTAGGAGAGGGGAGAGTTATGAATAAAATAAATTCGTTTAAATATTTTTATTAATAATTTATATAGTTATTAATAATAAAAATTACATTATTTGTATAAACTATAATTTATTAAAATAAAATTTTAAATTTTTATGATAAAAAATAATTTAATAAATTTCAATAAAAAGAAATCGAGTTGCGAGAAATAAAAATAATAGATGCGCTTGAATGAAATAAGCATTTCGTTCATTCCTTTTCATTAATGAAATAAATGAGTTGGGAAAGTTAGTAATCGAGGTGCATTTATTTAGTGATTATCATTTTTTGTCAAATATATCACGTTTTTATTATTTATTATTATTTTAAGATTTTAATTTCTTTATTTTTAATTAAATTTTTAAAATGTGGTTTTTGTATCCAAAATTCTTCTAATAACTTGAAAATAAAATGAATGGGATTTTTTAACTATATTTCAGTTATAAAGATAATTTTATAATATATTTTACATTAATAATATAGCTACAGTTTTTTTCATTAACAAATAATTTATTAACAAACAAATAAATAAGTAATTAATATTTTTAATTAACATCAATTTAATTCACTATGAAGTTATATTTTGAATTTCAATTAAAAATTAATTAATTGTATACAATTAATTTTTAATTTCAATGTTTGTATTAAAAAAGTCTAATTTTAAATTGAAAAAAAAATTTTTTTATTTGATCATTTGAACAAATGCGAAAATGTTTTTATACTAAGGTATAATAAGTATATTAATAAATATCAATTATTATACTCCAAATACTGCTTACAATATTTTGATATCGCAAACAAAACGCTGCATAGACTTATTGATATTTCCTGAATATTATAATTTCAAACTACATCGAACTTTAAAATTATATAATTATTATTTTTAATTAAGAATGAAAATTCGAATGTGAAAGTTTTAATTTAAATCCTGGAGTTAATTTGCGAACAAAAAATAATATATTTTGTTTTGAAATTTGCCATAAATTTTTGGACAAAATATAATATAATTCTATTTAAATAAATGAACTGAAATTTCTTACAAGCTATGATTTTAATAAAAATTTAAAACAATGTTCGAAATTTTTATTACCTAATTAGATAATAAAAGAAAATTTGAATTAACATGTATGATTCTTTTTCTATAATATAATTACATTACATAATTTAAAAAATTGTAAGCATGACAGTGTTGGCTAATATGCGACAATTTTGCTTCAAAATGGTAATGTTGAAATGAAATTTTTATTTCCGAAGAACCTGGTTTATCTAACACATAAAATGTATACAAATAAATGTTTTTTCTAAGAAAAATTACAATTTCTTATAATATCACAAATATTAATATAATTGCTTTGTTAATGTTTAAAAATATAAAAAAAATTTGAAAACTTTGTTTTTTTAATTAGTTGCTGTATTTTTCTAAGCAACTTTCAACAAAAAATAATAATTTCTTTTTCTAACAAATAAAAAATATCTTTGTTATTGATTAATCCTCTCATATAACAATTATTCACAAATTATTTACCATTTAATTTTAAAATTTTATTTATTTCGTTAAAAAATTTTACTAAATAGAAATAAAAAATTAAGCTGATTTAGTTGAAAAGTAGGAATTATTTTCTTATTTTATCTAATTTTATATTTTAAGTAACATTGGAAATCGGTAAAAATTACTATTGAGTAATTTGAAGATTTAATTTTGATGAATACAAATATTTAAATTCTGAAAATAAATAAGAATATTTATATTGAATGAAAAATGTTTATGAAAAAGTTGGTAATTTTTCACAGAAAAACTCTTTTTGGAGAAAATTTAGATTTATCTACAAAATGCAATAAATTAAAGCGCAATGCAGAGAAATATAAATTAAAGGATTCTAAGAAAACACATAAAATTGCAACTAATGAAATGTAAGCCACATAAAAATTATTTTTCTTATAGATTATCACATAAACACCTATTATTTAAGTTAATATTTATTTATAAATGGTAATAATTTAAATTAATGCTAATTATAATAATTAATTTATAAAATTAAATTAAATATTATATATTTAATAGTTTATTTTTATTAATTATTAATTCATTTATTATTAATTTAATTTTTAATAAATTTATTTAGTAAATTAATGAAAACTTTGTAAGTGTTTTTTAATCCAATAGATGGCAGCACATTAAATGTAACAAGTACAAAATGTAATCGGTAAGATACTTGTTACTTTAAAAGTAACTGTAATCAATACTTACCAGGTACTAGAAAAGTAACTATGTCCCATCCCTACTATTTGTCATCTCAGCCGTTGAACGGCTGCGGTATCACTTCCCTATGAGGTGCAATGAGTTTATGGCAAAGGACATTAAATTGATATGATTTTCACATTGTATGTACTAAAACATTTCCAGTGAAAATTTAATAATAAAATTCTGAAAAATTTTATTGTTCTTATAAGATATACATTATTTTAACGAGTCCTCATGAGATTCATTCGGAAATTTAGTTATAAAAGTTACGATTAAAATCAAAGTTATTCATTTAACTCTAGTTCCAATATATTTGAAACGACAGATATATATAATCATAGAACACTTTTAAACTGGAATCTTTGATAGTTTTAAAGTAGAACATTGATTCTATTTTAATACGAAACATAGACAACTTTGATTCAATGTTTTTAGTTTAATCATTTTTGATATTGTTCTTTGGCAATTTTATATTAATAGCAGAAAAATTTACTTAAATATGAATATTCTTGAAATTTTTCAAACGCAATATTTGCAGAGCTAAGGGCGATAAAAAAAGAAACGAGATACAAATTTTCGGTAATAGGTGCATTAAATTTATAATTTAATAAGATTAAATATTCAATTATATTCCCAGATACAAGTGTTCCTATTTCATTGCATTTTTCAATTTAATATTTTTTCTTCAATATTTTTGAACTTAATCACAAAATGTTCACGGAAGATAAACGTTTATTATTTTTATTGCATATTAAATACATAAGACTGGGTTTTTTCCAATGCTCTTTTTAAATGCTTCTCATCACTGTCTGGAGCATGCACCAGCTATTTCTTAATATACAACCGTAATACAGCTGTCATGATGGCGAGCAGAAGCTATAAATAAAAAAGTTTGCAAGTTTGCTCATATAAATAATGTTAAATAAAATAATATTAGAACTAAGGTTAAGATTTCAAACATTTTATAATTGATACTATTTATATCAAATTACTTCTCTAAAACAATTTCAAACAGTACATGCAAGTTAAAGTTATTAAAATTAAGGTTTTAATTTACAAAGAAAAGCTTTAAGGTTAATCTTTATACTCCAATCAACATTTTGGTCCAACGTAAAACTTGGTATTTATAAAATACATAGGCTAAGCAGAAATGAAAAATGGAAAATATCAATGCTTCCTAATTTTACAAACACAATGTAAACTAAAAACACTTATGATAGACAAAAGGTTATATAAAAAAATTTATTTAAAAACTATAAAAAAAAATTTTGAAACATTACATTCTGATGAGTTGTTACAGTTACGATTCTGAAATATTTAGATTAAATAGAATTTGTAAAAATAAATTTTTACATTTCAATTTCATGATGCTCTCATGTTGCATACTACATTCAAAATTTATTTCTACAGAAATTCAAACTCGGATAGTTTAAAAGTAAAATGCTAACCTGTTATCAAATTTATAACATTCTGAAGGGCGGAAATGGATATTTTATACCTCTACTCCCCTTCATGCTACACTGCTTTCACAAATGATACGTCATTATTTCCTTCAAGAATCATCACCTGACCTTGAACTTCCTTAATTAATCGAAACAGTCAGCTGAAAATAATAACAGATATTAGAAATATAAATTTATACTTAAATTTTAGTTGGCCAACTACTAACCATGTTAATGCTTATTTAGCTATCTAAATATTTTTGTACAGCAGCTTAATCTTTTTAAACTTTTTTGTTTTTAGCTATTCAAAGTATTTAAATTTCTTTGAAATTTACGGCAGAGGAAAAGTTTAAAAAAATTATGGAAATCAAATTAGGTTTCTGGAATTATTTCTCTTAAAAATATATATTACAGTAAAATTTATTTTAAACATAATTTTTGTTGCAAAAAATACATAAAACACATTTTAACATATTCAAATTGCATAATGCATACAATTGACACTAAAGTATAGTTTGATTATTTTTCCATGTACTAATATTGTTAATATTTATTATATATTATTTTGCAATATATATATATATATATATATATATATATATATATATATACAATCTCTCTTTACCATACGGTATATTAAGGTCTATATAACTTATATTAATATGTTGCTTTAGCTTATAACTTAATATTTATCATTGATCAACTAGGAAAACTGTGGCTGGCATATCTTATTTTTTAGATAATTTCATAATTCAACATATTTTATAAGTTTTTTGTTATTTATCAAATAATACGCAGCAGATTTTTTAAATTATCTTCATTAACTATGTAAAATTGAAAACATTTCATTTCTTCAATAGTTTGTAAAGGACTGGCCGATGGCTGAGTGGTTCCTGACTCCAACGCTGTTGTTCCCGAATTCGAATCCTGGTTCAGATAATGTCTTTCTTTCATTGTGTTTCTTTGTCCTTTTTCCTGAGATTATGTATGAATGTGGCTTGCCCTGTAAAGGGGTTTGTGGTGGTGTGACGTGGGTAATGCTACTCTTGACTTAGTTCACAGGTCAAGAGTAGCCTATCGAGTAACGCTAAATAAGTAGCAATTTCTTGCCTTGTTGTGGCAAAGGGTAAATCACCCAGTGTCCGCCATTGGAAGAAAAAAATAGTTCGTAAAGGGAAAAACTCACTCACAAAGTAAGTAACTCAACTTCATTTCTCTTGGATTTTAATTGTTGAATTTCTGCATGAAGATCCTCTTATAGCCTGCTCTTGTTTTAAAAGTAAAGTTATAACCTTTTCCTTTAAAGTTAAATACAAATATAATAAGATGACTTTTAGGCAACATTAAAGAGAATTTTAATGATGACAATTACAAAAATCAAGCAAAAAAATAATTGATATTGTACCGCGTTTCGGGGTTCGTGTTGATTGAGAGTTGAATAAAACAACCAGTTAATGAACATTAGACTTTTTATTCGTAAAAATTCCAGCTGTAACAATCACAATTAATACAGCACAATTCATCAGATACGATAAGAAACAGCTCAAAGGTCTCAAATACATCAGACAGCTTCTCTAGCAGACAAATCGTCTTCACTCACTCCATGTGTTCACAAAACTGAAAACTAACTAACTAACGTCTATGTCGGGCTGAGGTATTTATACCTGACTAGGTGGAGAAATCTACCAGTTTCGCCAAGGTTCTGGAAGCTTCTAGGCTATCTCGCTAAATGTTGGTCCTAGAGCTTAGGTGATGGGTGTTTCCAGAAATATCGATTTCTCACCAAGTCGCCAAGTTTCTCGCCGAAACATCACCAAGTCACCAAATTATTAGAAAAACCGTTTTTAACGTACAGCACTTCTAAATACCGCAATTTTTGCCCAAAATGTGAGTATTTCCGATATGTCTGAGGTTTTTTTATGACAAATACAATTATTATTTTTAAATTTGTAACAATATTATTGTATTGGCATTAAGATCGCACTTCCTTTATATGTATCAAAATAATTAATTTAAAAAAACTTTCAGAATAGTTTAACGAAAAAGTTATTTCCTTTACTATGTTATTTTTTTCCTGTTACAACATTTCGTTATATCAGGTGAATCCAGTATTTGTTTGTCATTGCTGAAAATTCTGCTAGTAAAGAGGATACACATGAGGAAGTTTTTTGTCTCAGGAAGGATTGATATAAATTAAATAACGTATATGTGAAAATAATCATACTTACTCTTTGAACATAACTTCCTATTGTCTTATCAAAATAAGAATTTGATTATTTTTAACATCGCAAGACATTTCTTATCCGTTACCAATTTTGCTGTGAACAATAACTAAAACTAATCAATAATTTAGTTCCCCAGTTATAAAATGCCAACACATGAAATTCTTATAATCGTAGTTTATTATTAATATTATTTATATTTATCAACACCATAAATGAAAAACAAACTAAAGTGCAATTTCACAATAAAATTAATTCATATTATTTAAACTAGATTATTATTTGCAATACTCATTCTGATTTAAATTTACAAACATAAAGATTAGTTTGAAATTAAAGAATGTGACAGATTTCGGTAAATAAACCTTTTTAAAGATATGTACATGTTGTTTATTTAAAAGAATTCATAGCACTTGTTAAAATATTCAGTTAAAACTGCTTGTAAAAAGGATACAATTAATAACTAATAATAGCTATAATTCAAGAGCGCTAATAAATAGACAGAAAAAGTAAATAACATAATGATTTTCAAATATGGTCTCTACGCATGCGTAGACCTATTGATAAGTCTACACATGATTTTACTTCCTTCAATCTCATTATTAAATGCTACTGCCACCTAGCGCGTTCATCATAATACCAGCATCTGACAACGATGTGGAACACAATATGCTGTAGAAACACTAGATGAGAAAATTTGGTATAAGGTGAATTGTCAATGAAACTGGTGAATGGGCAATGTTATACCAATGAGCCTCCGCTACTAGGGTTATCGCATTTCGATCAAAAACTTGTTCCCAGAATAAGCACTGCACGTTTGTCTCAAAACTGTTCACTGGTGTGGCCTAGATACGGTAGAATTATACTGAGTGAATTGAGTAGCGCCTACACTTTTTTGATCCATTCAATTCGAAACTGCGCTTTCGGTTATGTGAAATTTGATTTCTCACTTAAAATTAATCTTTGATTATGTTGTTTTGAACAAATGGAACAGTTCTTGGATTTACAAATCTTAACATTACAATTTTTAGAAAAGCCATTGTAACACAGACTTATTTGCTAACTGTTACTCGATCACTTATAGCGAGTTTTTTAAAATTCGGACAAAAACATAAAGTGTGATTTTCCCCACATTTACAAAAATTACATTTTTGGCTTTTTACACCCGATAGATAAACATTCGAAAAGCATTTTGAATTACAATTCTGATATCTATTTCCATATTTACCCTCTCCTCTTTTTAAAGTAGGAAAATGTTTTACAAATGACTATTCCATTTTTGAATCCCCTTTAAAGAAAAAAATCTACCTTATTCCCGACCTTATTTCTGGAATTCGAATCTAGACTTTCCCTATTTTACAGCAATACATTTACAGCCTTTAGTTCATGATGAAGTCCACTAAAAAATTTTTCTGTGAAAATACGTTTGATTATGATTTGAAATTAATTCATTTTTTTCAACTGGCAACAATATACAAAATACAGAGATCAGCTTGATAATGTAGTGATCTCTTTCTCACGTCCTTAATTAGTAACGGAAATGGCATTTCCCCTTCTCAGCCCATCTGGGAAGGGTGAAATAAAATCCCACGATTGATGGTATGGACGCACAGTTCGGACCGGAAATGCATTCCGACCCCCCTTTTCCTCTTGGGGGAAGCAGGCGTGAGGGAGAACGTGATATACCAGTTGAGACAAGAGTACGAACGACCCCAACTACTTGGTTCGCGACCGTCTTGTGATGTAGTAGAAATTTAATAAACGCTTCTATGAATTGAAGTCCTGATTCTTTTCTTCACTCTGAACACTGACCACTAATCACAATAGTGGTGACCCGAGAATTTATGAAACTCATATCTATGCTCATTTTTCCTGAATAAAAACTGCATAATTATGGAGTCAGCGGCTGTTGTTCATACCAGCATTCATAAAAGCAGACCCTTCCTTGTGGTTCAATATGATAGAAAGTATTTTCGCACTAGCGACTCCTAAGCCTATAACTGACTCTAAAACGAAATATAATTATGTAGTCGCTTATCTTCCTCCAGAAACGGCAACCATCGTCAGGGATGTAATTATGCAGCCAGACACAACAGACCCGTATCAGAATCTGAAGGGAAAACTAGTGGAACGGTGTTCGAAAAGCAAGGCTCAAGAAATTCGGTGGTTGTTAGCTGGAGAAAATTTGGGAGACCGGAAGCCTTCAGCATTGTTACGGAGCATGAAACGTCAAGCCGGGAACCACAACATCAATGATTCTTTATTCCTAGAGCTTTTCAATTAAGCAATGCCAGTTCCAGTGCAACCGATCCTAGCATCGATTTCTCCTCTGACTTCCGACAAAGGTGCTGAAATTGCGATAGATTTCTACAAATTCCTCCTCATAATGCCTTTGCTGTCTCCAGTGAAGTTCCTACTCAATCATTATTCACCGTAGAAAGAAAATCCAACTTCGATTCTCTCCACGAGGAAATAAAGGAGCTACGTAAGGCAGTGATTCTCAACCTGTGGGACGCGCCCCCTAGGGGGGCACGCCCCACAGGTTGAGCACACTAATGGGGGGGCGCTAGCATATCCAAGAGAAAATGTTATTTAAAAAAATTGATTAAGTGACTGAAAGGAAAGAACACACACACACATACAAAACAAAATATATTTCGAAATATTTAATAATTAACTTATTAAATTAAAACAATTTACTAAATTAAAAACAAATTTAATAATTATTAGTGACTTTTATATTATTAAGACTTCCTTGGGCCTGTCTTTCTGAGCAAAGTTTTTCGAAGGAGGGTTTAATATTAGAAATAGACACTCTCAGTTCTTTTTCTATATTTAGCTGAGATCTATATTTTGTCTTCAAAGAAGCTACCGCAGAAAATCCAGTTACACAAAGGTAAGATGTTGAAAATAGTAGTAGAATGCGAAATGCCCTTGTTTTTAGTGCAGTAAACTCATCATCCACTCCTGCCCAAAATTCAAAGAGTGATTTATTACTAAATTGTCTTTTGGTTTCGCCGCTTGCCGTGAAGTCTATGAAGATTTCTTCCTCTTCGATTGAGAGTCCTTCGGGAGTATTTTGAAATGGATCCTTCACCCACTTGTAACTTGTTATCAGTTTGTCGTCAGCAAGAAAGTACTTTTTAAAATTC
The DNA here is from genome assembly GCA_026290005.1 of Latrodectus geometricus. Taxonomy (NCBI): domain Eukaryota; kingdom Metazoa; phylum Arthropoda; class Arachnida; order Araneae; family Theridiidae; genus Latrodectus; species Latrodectus geometricus. The sequence continues at coordinate 408,631 of JAPDSC010089574.1, read as the reverse complement.
TTTGCTAGCATTGCTAAATG